>OU343217.1:42804886-42873463 GCA_910596185.1 Chrysanthemum makinoi
CAATTGGTTAAGAACCCTACCCCATAATCTGTTCCAAAATCCCAACTCTATTTTTTTCCAAATCAAAATTCGATTATGTAAAGTTTACTTTTGGGGTCCACCACTAGTGATCCACGGCCATAAAGTTTGTCAAGATATATGCACAACCATAAGGCCAATGCTAATAGTGACCATAACTTTTGTGGTCACCTTTGCCATCTCAGCGTCAAATCAGCTTTCTCTCTCCAAAACTACACCCCAACCACAATATGCTAGTGGTAACCACAATTACAACCGTAACTTTTAAAAAAATAAAAATAAAATTTCATTATAATTAAAAAAAACATTACAATAACAATTTAACTAAAATAAAAAACATTATCATAATAAATCAACTAAACTTTACAAATGAGAATGGGTTTAACCCACTTATCCACAAAACAATGGGTTAAACAAAGGTTTTCTAGATAAACATTGAATCATCTCTATCACCTTTCACCCCCACCACCCAATTTCTAGATAAACATTGCAACATAAAAAGTTCACAAACTTCCATAAACAATAAACAATAACATTTCCGGTTACCATCTTCGTTTCTTTCAAAATCCATAATCATCAAGAAGAGAAAACACAAATTTATAAAATCCCGCCTACAAAATCTTGGTACTTCCCAGCCTACAAATTTATAAAATCCCATCGGGTTGGAAGCCTTATTGAAGCTACTAAGCACTTGATTGAAGTCGATATAACTTTCTTGTACATACGGTCAGAAAAAAAAGTAAATGAATCTCTTTGTACAAACAATGGAAGAATCATGCAACGGTCAGAAAAATAAAGGGAGATGTGCCAATTTAATCGGTTGGCAGGCAAACCGAAACATATGAAAGGTTGGGTGGTGACCGATCAATCTTCGGTTGAGCTAGTTGTTAGGTCACTAGATTTACAACACAAGCTTCAATGAAAGAGATAGAGGCGGTTGAACAACACACAAACACACACACACGTACAAGTAAAGAAAGGTTAGGCGTAGAGTGTATGTGAAAGAGTAAATTGAACAACCAACCTTCAAATGAAGGTTTACAAGAGTATTTATAGGAGGGAAGCTAGGGCAACACTCCTAGTCCCTTCCTTTCTCCTATGGGCTTGGGCCTAAGCTCATGGGCCTTCTACATAAGCTTAAGGCTAATAACAAACATAAAGGCCATAATTAAGCTAACTATTACATATGAGTAACTAACACTTGAATAAAGGTTTAGGAGTGATTCCAACAATCTCCCCCTCAAGTGTTGGTGATGAAAACGGTGAAGGCGTTGATGTAATAGTAGCTTTGACGCCTTCTGACATTCTTCTTTCTTGTGAGAAGAATTGTCTTGAATTGAACCATCTCCCCAGTGTAGCGAGATAGTTTTCTTTGAACAGCTATGCTTTGGCCATCTTTAACTTTGTTCTTTGATCATTGTTCTTTGTGATGAAAGTGATAGTATGTTGTTATATCCCAGATCAAGTCTCCAGCCAGTTCGCTACGCTTCAAGGTGTCTCCACATCTTTCTCCAACATGCTCACACACTCTTTAACGTTGGATTACGTGATCGATGAAGTTCTTTAAGTTTTTAACTTTGTAGATTCTTTGATTTGACGAAGAATCATTCGGACTTTTGTGTTGCTTTAAGATAGAACTTCTTTGATGATGTTGTTGGTGTGAACAAGTGGAGAATCGCACGATCATTCCGCTCCAGAGCTTCCATAAGAAGTAAACATTAAAACGGTTAGTAATAAGCGGATTCCGGCACTTACAAGTTTGAACTTCGAGAGTGTTGACAAAGATAGTGTGAAAACACAACTCTAATTTACAAAGGCCGCTCTCACGATCTGAGTCCCATAAGTGAGATAACACGATGTACCAAGTACACCTACGATTCCGGATGAGTCACGAGGTACACCGGCATCACCTCACGATCGTAGACCGCTTGAGACCACTAAGCGCAATCCACGGGAGTTGCCGCACTTTGTGGCCGGTGTTTGATGTTGACCCTGGCTAGAGTTTCCATTCAATCACTGAGGATCACAAATGTGAACCTCTCATAAATGTTCTCGACAGATTGCTAAGATCTGTGAAGGACTCGATAATGTACCACTGAAATTCTTATTGTTGAATATCAAGTGATGAAATGTCAAGTGTACCTAAGAGATCTTTTGATGAATTTCGTGGTTCTAGACTCAATAGTGCTTTGGTTTTCCGAAAGGAGACTGGGAGAGGGTCTCCTTCTTCAATATCGCCAGCCTCTAAGAAAGCCGATAGTTAACGTAGGGTTCCATGTGAGAATGAAACAAGCTTCTGTTGAGAGAAACTTGAGTGGCTAAGAAGGTTTAGTGCATGCGCCACTGGGTCCATGACGACTTTTAATCTTCAATACCGGTGTCATCTAGTGACAACCAAGAGCATATGAATTGAACCCGGTTATGCGCCTAAGTTGAATAATCGGGAGGCCTATTTCTTTTCACCCTTTTCTTTGCATTTCTTTTTAATTCTTCAACTCCTTTTTTCTCCGATTCTCATTTTCTCCTTTTTATAATCATACCTAAGGACTTCTAAATACTAACTATTTGTGGTGTCCTGGGTAGATCCCTCCGGCTCTGGCGGATCATAGGACGGTTATTCCTAACCTTAGTCACCTTATAACTCCATGACTAACCTATGTTGCCATAAAACCATTTACTTGAAAAATCTCGCCGGTGTTTATGAATAAAACATTTTTGAACCACTGTTGAGATGAGATTTTGCATAAATACTCCTCCTCCACATGTGCTTAAGAGATTTAACGGTTAAATGCACAGTGAGGAAAGAGCGCGCACTTTTGAATTGATCAACTCAAGATAGACATTCCCTCGCGAGACACGGTTATGTGGCATAGTTAAAGAGTTGCATTGTCAACTTTTAGGTGACAACTAGCTCTAATAACTACCTTGAAGGTGTAGACAATCCTCGAAGGTTGTCAAACCCGTCAGAGTTCATGTCTACCAAGAGTTTCTCGAATGGTACATTCTACTCAGATAAGTCCTTTCATGAGACACGCTACATCACTAGCTTAACTAGCTTGAAATTATTACCGGCCCCTGACAAGTCTTTTCGAAGTTACTAACAGCTAAGATCTCGTCAATTCATGGGTTAAGTCTATAGCACAAAGATTCATTTGCATTTACACAACATATTTCTTATCACGTATTTTCTCCCCATCAAAAATGGCATATAAAATGTTATTTTTGAAAAGTTGAGAATAAATATGACCATTTCGAGTGTTACGGGAAGAATGACCACTGTGAACAATTTGTGAACAAAGTTTTAAGTCAAGTACTCCCCCTCAACGAGTGATATAAACGGTTGAGGTTTTGAAAATCATAAGGGAAAGTACTTGTTCTTTTGAGCAAAACCTTGAAAAATAAAAGGTTTGATAGGTTTTACTCAAAAGTAAGAAGCTTTCGCTCCTTTATAAGGATTGTGGCAATCAAGCGCACCACGTGGTCCTTTATTTACAAGTACGGGTTGTACAATCGTAATATGTGCACAAGCCATTGACATAATAGATCATACATCCAAATTTATAATGAAAGAAGCGTTCAAGGGGTACCGTGTAGTCCGAGATGTCGCCAGAATGTGAATCGGGCGTTGAAAGCCGATGATGTTTCTCTTGGGTCGACCACCAACATAGCTTTCCAATCTTTTGAACTGATCCCTTCTATACAATCGTTCATCAATCATGGTGATGATCCTCTTCACGCCCCTTCGATCCTCGAGAATTCCATCGCTAGGAGACCTAATCTTCGATGTATATCCTTCAACCGATAAGCCAATCCAACCCTAACCAACTTCAAAGTGTGATCTCCAAATTTGTGAAGATCTCGCGCCCATCAAGCAATTTCTTTGAAGTTCACTGCCTGTAAACGACGTAATGGTTTCGATGAGTGTAAATTGTGAGAGCCGGTTGATGTCGGGAAGATCAAGTGCGGTTGGAGTGAAGTTGACACGGTCCGATAAGATTCTACCCAAGTGGAGATCTTCTACACGCTCTTTGATGACTATGCGCTCGATGAAGATGAGCACCGACTTTATGAATTCACGTTGTACCGCTGGAGAATTGTCTCATACGACCATGTACTTTGGCAAGGTACATATCTTCGATGTCGTTGATAGACAAATTCTCAAAGTCAACTTCAGAGAATGCATAATCCCTTTCGTCTTGTCTCTTGACCACAATATTCTTGAGATAAGTGTAGTCCCATTTAGACGAAAGATCAACGTGTTTGATGGCAACGATGTTTTTAGTACTAAACACCGCATGTTGAGACTTCGACATGCATCTTCGTAGTAGATTCTTGGCCCGCCAATGATGAATCCTTTACATTGCATCTCGGTCGTATGCTTCCACTTTGTTGGAGAACAAGTGATTAGCTCTTTCCTCGATAGCTATGCGCTTTGAGTATTCGTCGGCCGAATGGAAGTGTCGTGGATGTAGCGATTTCCTTGAACCATCGCCACCGTGTAGAAGAAATTCCAGGTCTTTCTTGAAGAAATGTCGGAATGGAATTCTAGGCTCATTTGGTTGGCCGATCGTTGGTAGTGGTTTAGACCAATCGGTGTAATATGGAGGGTTGTCCCGCCAGTAAAGTCGATGTTTGCTTATGGGTTGAGCCAATCCATGTTATTAGACATAGCTCGAGCAATGTTATCAAGGTGATATTCAACCTCGATGGCACTTTCGAGCTATCTTTTAATGTTGAAATGCTTCATTCTTGATTCGCTTCAACTCGGATTTCGCCATCTTCTTTACTTTGAACTTTTCTTGCAATTTTAGCATGCTCCAAAGTAGTACCGCTACCGATCTTGACCTTCAGGTAGGAGTGGAATTGACAAGTGTTGAAACCATTCAAATTCCTCGTGTTATCTTCATCTAGCCATGATAGGACGCCGCCTTGGGCTTCTTCTTCTTTTCTTAGGCCTAGATGAGGATTCGGTTTTATTTTGTCGGGTGAGAGGGTTGTTGTTGGGGATCATGGTATTCTTCATCGACACCACCCGTATACTCAAAGTGATCACCGGTTTTTGAGTTCGGGTGGTAACTCGTAATCCCGAGGTTTATTAGCGTAAGAACGGGGAGGAGATCTTTGTTGAGCTGAGTCCTTTGTGGTGGAGGCGCATTGAGTAATCAATCGAAGATGATTCACCGACTTCTTTGTGCGTTCAGGCTCCTTATCCTTATCTTGATCTTTGTCTTCATCATCTCTTGAACGCTTAGGCCTTATAGCCTCTTCTCTCAATGATGAATTGAGTTGGTATTCCAAAGGCAATGCTTCAAACAGTTTTAGCTTCATGGGAGGCAAACGCGTAGAGGCGTGTTGACATTTGTGCTACCAGCCGGTTTACTAATTCATCATCTGAGAAGATTGTAGTTTCAACCGGATTGATGCTCAAATTCATCGGAGTTGATTTCATGGCTTGCTTGGCTAAATGTAAGAGATTCGGATAAAGTTGTCCGAATACATTTCCTTTGTCGGCTTTGAATGACCTCCATTAAGAACTTGTGAGTGTATCCTTTTATCATCTCGTCCATGCTTTCTTGAAGATCATCCTTCATAAGCTTCTACATACTCCTTTCAACTTGCATCTTGTCATTCTCATCATGAAGATACGCTATCCGGAGGAAAGTCAACTTTCGTGGAGAATATCTTTCTTCTCGACTCGTTTGACAAGCTTTAACGATTCGATTCTTAGATTGAGAGATCCAAGATGGAGTTGGCTTCTTTAATGATCTGGATGATGATTTGGTTGATTTCTTTGATGGTGGTGGTGAAGAATGAGAAGATCGATGATGAAGAGACATGAGGAGACTCGATCCTTTGAGGTTCGAGGTTTTCCTCCTCGATCGAGCAAGACTGCTCAGCGAAACTTATCATAATCGCGTCATATCCGCACTTATCTTTCTCTTCTTTTCTCGCCTCAGTCTTTTCTTTGTCACCCTCAGCTTTCTTGGACTTTTCTTTAATAGGTTCCTCAAATTCATGCTCAATAGTTTCTTCCACGGGCTTTTGTTGTTGCTCCAAAGTGGTGGTACCGGATCCCTTATCGGGTTGATTAACCGCATCGACCGGTGAAGGTTGAGTCGCACCACTTGACCCTCCTGGGCCACCCATTTGTTCTTTTGCAAATTCTTTTGCCACGTGTTAGAGTCTAAGGAATTTGAACTTCTTCCCCGTATGAAGTATCCAATTGTTCTTCATCTTCATCGAGCTTTCTTCATAAGGCACAAGTACAGAGTCTTCCCTTTGTCACCGGTGGACTTGGAGGTTTAGCCGAAGGAGGTGTTTCGCTGCATTCGTGAGTATAAAGTCTCTTCATCCGATTCAAGAGCCTCGAGTCCTCGCCCATTAGCTTTCTGCGGTTCAAAGCTTAGATATGGAATAGGAACAGCCTTCCTTGGCGGAACTGTCCCCTTTCGTGGAGGATTCCTCCTGGAAACATCCTTCGACTCTCGCTTGCAAGACTTCCAAGACTTCCTCTTCCGGTTTTCCTTATAGGTGTTCCAAGAATTTTCATCGAGATGACCAACTTTGCCTTCTTTATCGCTACTTGATACCTTTTGTATGTTTCAAGCTTTTGATTTCATTTGTCGAAGGTGATCAGCAAAGACGCACCCTGTTTCTTTGTTGACGATTCCTTGATTCTCGATTGATAGGGTAGGCTCACCAACATATCATGATTATCCGGGTCATTGAGCCTCTGTGGAATGTCGATGAAGTCCAAGTGCTCTCTGGATCAACAATTTCGTGTATCCGACATAGGGAATCTTTGAGCCAAGTTTCTTGTGAAATGACATCATGTCTTCCCATAGCTTCAATTTCGATGTCCCTTTTGTTGATTAATGACCAGAAGATTTGTAGTTCCATGAGCTTGGGATGCTCATAACCACTATCACGACCGGAGACCGATTTGGTAATGATGATGTAGAGGGTTCTCCACGGTTGAGGAATGTTCTTAAGCTCCACATGAGAATGCTTAGTGATTATTCCTCAAGCTTCATCATAGCCAATATCAATCGAATTTTAACCGCCTCTTCAAGAGGTGTGGCATAGAAGTCGGTTGGCTCGATTTCAGAATTAGAAGAACGTACCCGTAGATCTGCTTGTGTGATGGTGATTTGTTTGTGATTGAAGCCACAGCCACCGACTTTGACCTTTGATCCTTTGCATTGAATTCCGAATTGTTGTATGTAGATTTCGATCAGTAGCAGAGTGTGAGAGCATGTTCGGTAGGATGATTCTTTAAAATATCCACAAAGAATCAAGCAAGAAGATTCGAAAGCATGTGAGGGTTTCAAAGTCAACTCGAGATTGTTCTTTACAATCTTTCTTGATAGCCATTAGGAAGATATCAGAATTGTGAGAACCTCGGGTGCATCCACATTCATTTGGTTACCATGTCGCGATCTGAATAAACATTAGCCAAAAGAACCAACATATCGAAAGACATAATGTTAGTCAACGGAAGGTTTTATTGTCTAATTATTGAATATACAGTGTTAATGATTCTTACGAGTCCTAAGTCACTTGTTTGTCCAATAGTCCAATGACGCTAGAAACGCTTTCGTGAGTTAGTTAACTCTAAGTTTTAAAGTTTATGTTATCACATATTTTCACAACACATTATACATTTAAGTTTGGATTCGGACGCTTATGATTCATTTATTTACAAGTTTACACGCGTAACAATTCAAAACGAAGGTTTGATCAAGGCTTATGCGTAGGAATAGTATCTTATGCGTAAACAAGATAAGTATATCGCGTAGACGAAGCTTACGCGTAGGATCCCGACTTACGCCGTAAGAAATATTACGCATAGGAACAGGAGAACCTTATGCGTAAAACTTAAGCGTAGGCGTATATAAACCTTACGCGTAGGATTACTCGTAAGAGTAAACCTTATGCGAGAGTCAATGTTTACGCATATCCTTCACGTGATACGCCAGTAGTCCCATTGTAGACCCTTACGCGTAAATACGCGTAAAATTTCTCTTACGCGATAACTTTCACGCCGTAAGGTGATCCTTATGTATAGAGTAACAAGGACCTTGATTCTGAGTTTTATGCGTAGCAAGCCTGAAATAAAATCATCATATCATCAATCTTAACATGTATAGTCATTTACAAGGAAGATCATAGCATGAAACTCATTTAAACAGTTAGGCGTAGAAAATCTTACGCGAGCAAAACCCTAAAGTTTAAAATTTTACGCGTATGACATCTATCCATAGGATTTGCACCAAACAATTTCTGGTAGGTCTTAGATGTTATGAGAGTCTATTAACGAAATTTTAACACCCAATTCGTGGTAAATCAAAAATACCCAATCTCAAGAACATTAAACCCTAATTTCTAATTCTGACACAATTAGTGTTTCTGGGTTGTTATAGGGCCTGGAAATCATTAATTCAACGTGATATAAACATCACACAACAATCTATTTGACCAAAAACATTCACATTTTAAAATACCCAATTGGACTTAAGAACCCTAATTTTGAAAAACCATCAAATCGAGTTTCTGGGTGGATTTTGAGGGTAAAAATAGTATCATTGTTGTTAAAGACAATTTTTGACACATTCTTTTCAACCTTAAACACCCATTCTTGATTGTGAGTTCATAAGCTTATGCGTAGAAAACAAAAACAATCATAGACCAAAATTTGACCGTTGGATTCGTGTAAAAATCAAAACCTATGTTTGTAAACATGTTAAGATCATAAAACAACTTACAAATTGATGATCAGAAACACAGATTTGAAGAACTAATTTCGGTAGGATTGATTAGGTTTATGAGTAATAAATGTGAAGTTGAAGTTAGGTGGAAGACTTTTATTAAAATGACTTTCTTCTTTAGACAGTTTTTGTCCCTCCACCTTTTCCATTTTCACCCAAAGCCTTTAACTTCCATTTTGGTTACCAAACAAAGATTTTAAGAAAGAACTTTGACGACACTCCCCCTCGACTTAAGAAAATAATGAAAGGTTATAAATTTTAGTCCGAGGAGTGTCAGTTGAACCGGAAAAGTTTACCACCATTGATTCAAGAAACAACTGAATAGAGTAACATGCAAGTACACTAATGTTTTGAAACAAGTTAAGTGTTTATTTTTCCCCTCAACACTTGATCGAAAAATCAATTTTGAAAGATTATTGTGTTGACGGAAGAAATGTACTTGCAATGTTGAAAGAAAATAGATAGAAGAATATTTTTGTTGTTTTATCGGATTTTATATTTTTGTATTTTGTTTTTGAAAAATATTTACAAAAGAGATTTTGGTGTTTGACGTGTTTTAAGACTGCTTTTAGGAGTTCATCCAATTCCTCTTGAGTCAAACACCTCATACCAATCCGTTGGACCAACTCATTAAACCTAGCGGGAGGCAAGGCTTTGGTGAGAAGATTCGCCAATTGGTATTCTCAGACCACAAAATATAATTCAACAGCACTCGCTCCACGTGATCCTTGATGAAATGATATCGAAGATCGATGTGCTTTGATTTCGAAAGCCGAATCGAAGTTCATGAGATCGCAATGGCACTCCGATTGTCGCAGCATCGATTCTCAAATACGTAACCAAAGTCTTTGAGTTGTGTTCTCATCCAAATGACTTGAGCACAACACGACGACATGGCTACATATTCTCGCCGTTGAGGATGTGATGTACAATCCTCGCTTCTTCGATTGCCATGACACCGCTTTATCACCAAGAAATTGTAAAGCTCCAAGTACTTTTCCGCGAGTCTAAGCATCCCGCGTGGTCAGCTGAAAAGCGATTAGTTCAAAACCGTAATCCTTCTGGATACCGTGATCCCCAAGTTAATGGTTCCCTTTATGTATCGGAGGATTCTTTTAGCCTCGAGAGGTGGGTTTCGCTTGGTCGCGACTAATAGCGAGAGCAAAGATATACGGCAAAGACAATATCGTCTGCTAGTCGTTAGATACATGAGAGATCCAATAATATTACGGTATTTTGTAGGGTCCACCAATTTCCCATGTAAATCAGTCTAGCTTCTTGGTATGAGCCATTGGTGTGGCATAGGTGTCACAAGTTTGCATTCCAAATTTGTTTAACAATTCAAGGGCATATTTGGACTGACTCAAGAAAATACCACGGGTGATTGATGAACTTGTAGTCCTAGAAAGAACGTAAGTTCACCCATCATGGACATTTCAAAATGTTTCTTCATTAGTTTTGCAAAAGCGATTGAGTACTTTTTATGAGTTGACCCAAAATGATGTCATCCACATAAATTTGAACAATTAAAATATGTTCCCCGTGATATTGTATGAAAAGAGTTGGGTCAACCGAACCTTTGGTGAAATTATTGGCAATGAGGAAAGATGATAGCTTATCGTACCATGCCGAGGAGCTTGTTTGAGACCATACAGAGCTTTGTTCAGTTTGTAGACATGGTTCGGAAGGGCGGGATCAACGAATCCTTCCGGTTAGGTCGACATAAACCGCTTTCTTTAAGTTGTCCATTCGAAAAGCGTTTTGACATCCATTTGAAAGACCGTTATATTCATATGAGCCGCGAACGCCGAGAAATATCCAACCTTTCAAGACGAGCAACCAAAGCAAAAGATTCTTCAAAGTCAATACCCTCTTCCTGACGATAACCCTTAGCCACCAGACGTGACTTATTTCGATAACATTTCCTTCAACATCCAATTTGTTTTTCCAAATCCATTTGAGACCAATGACGTAAACCCCAGTTGGTCTTTCAACCAGCCCCATACTTCAAGACGTTTAAATTGGTTGAGTTCTTCTTGCATGGATTCAATCCACTTGTCTTTTGTCATTGCGTCTTTGATGTTTTTAGGTTCATTGGCGACAAAGTGAGTGCATAAATGCAATGTTCACCATCCGAGTGAAGACGCTTGTCTTGTAACGACTGGTTGATTCGGGTTGCCAATAATGTTTTCCTGAGGATGGTCTTTTGTCCATCTATGTGTGGAGGGTTGATGTTGGTATACATTGTGCGATTCTGAGGATTCAAATGGTTTGTTGAAGATTCCGCGATATTTGGTGCGCAGCCTCATTAGCAAACGGGTTGAAGAACGATTTGGATCAAAATCTGCAGTGGGGGTACTTCATTCGTAACATCATCACCGTTCATCATTGTTGGAAGCAGTTTGTTCAACTGTTGTGTTGGAGTCAACCGGTGGTGCTTCTTCAACCGTAGTTGTTGTAGCAGTGTGTATCGTATAAGAGTATTATCGTTGAGCAATGGAAACAAATGCGGATACACTCGAGCACGCTCATCAATATCGCCACCGAACAATGGAGCAAATAACCTTTCCATTTGTTGACGAGTAAGTCGGGGGCTTTGTTCAGCCGATGATGGGGTTTGAGAGAAGTTTAAGCGGTTGTGACCGGGTTCTAAGTTGTTATACTCAAAAGCCATTTCCGTAAGTTCATCAAAATGAGCATGAATCGTTTCCATAACCTCCTTTGTTCGACGATTCCGATTCGAAACCTTTAGAATTATCACAATATCCTATAAAGACCCAATGTCGCCTTTTTTGAGCTTTCCAAATTCATCACGATCGTTATTCGGATAGCAAAGAGATCCAAATACATGAAAGTGTTTGAGATTCGGTTTTCTGTTGTGGACAAGCTCAAAAGGTGTTTTGTTGTGGCGCTTTGTAATCATAGAACGGTTTTGAGTATAGCATGCAGAGATACGCTTCGCCCATAAGTAATCTGGAAGTTTAGCATTGATTAGCATTGTTCTTGCAGCTTCCACTAACGCTCGGTTTCGCTTTCAACAACCCCGCTTTTGTTCTAGTGTACGTGCAATAGATGTCTGATGCTCAATTCCCACTTTCTCATAAAATTCACGAAGAGTTTGGTTAACAAATTCGCCTGCTCGTTTCCGATTTGTCGAACGGTGTTTCAGAGTCAACTTGTATTTTCGTAAGAAAGGTGATGATCATCTGTGGAGCTTGATCTTTGCTTCAAAGAAAGTAGACCCAAGTCCAGCGTGAATAGTCATCAACAATTACTAAGATGTAGCATTTGCCATTGATCGCTTGCACGCGATCGGGCCACACAAATCCATGTGAAGAAGATTAAGCACATGCCGAGAGTCGTGTTCCACCTTTGAAGGAAAATGAGCACGAGTGCTTTTGCCTTGTTCACAAGCCGAGCAAAGGTGATCTTTAGAATACCAAAATCGTGGGAGTCCTTCAACTAGTTTGTGTCGAGCAAGGTTGGTGATGGTTTGAAAGTTTAGATGTGAGAGACGACGTGCCATAGCCATGATTTTGTTGATGTTGCCTTTGAAAGTAAGCAAATGGGAGAAGAAGCAACCATGTCTTGCATAGAGATAGTGTAAAGACTTGAATTACGCGAGCCGCATATAAGGTCGCTTCCTTGTAGATCACTTAATGAAACAAGTTTTCTCCCCGAAAGCAACCTCCAAATCTCCATCACGTAACCGCCCATCGAAAACAGATTGACGAGGCCTTCCACATAATAAACCCCGCTAATTTCGATGTTCCCATTGATATAGTCTCCGTAGCCCATGATAGCAGCGAAGTGATCATTCCCGACCGACAATGAACTTTGCAATAAAGTTTGATAACAGCTTTAAGGTTGCTCGTCATGTGTCGGGAACATCCGCTATCAACAATCCAGAGAATGATCTCAGATCACCTGCATTACACACGCATCTAATACGATGGAATAGAAGTAGATGTGGAACCCGAAATGTTAGAGGGTTCCGAGCAGCGTATAGTAGACATACACACATCAATAGCTTTAGGTATCCATTTAAATCCTAGTGTGTTATATATCCATTTCGGCCATCTCCAACTAGTATTTGCTTTAGTCTTAGTGAATGCACTAGGTGGTACTACATTCCTAGGAGGTGAAACCTGAGCTACAGGACAAAGAAAGCGCTTAGAATCTAAAGAGGGCGGTCTACCAAGCAATGCACTTAGAAAGATTAGTGGGCCTAGAGGTATTCTCGTTCTTAGGATTCCTTAAACGAGAGATGATAGCTTTAGCAACACATTTATCATGACAATCAGAATTCATACTTTTACGACAAATAACACAAGGTGCATCAGACTGAATATCAAAAGTACTTAACGGTTTAGCATTCGTTACATCACTATTTCTATTACATTTGCCGGACGCAATATCTATAGTGGAGGCAACGTGAGTCTTATTCATAGTCCTAGGGTGTTCTTCTACTTTAGCATTCCTTATTGATCTTTTCTTAGGTCGTAACTTCCTATTCTTCGATGTAGTGCTCCTAGGTCGTGAAGTGCGGACGCTTGGAAAAGACGCAACTATTCCTGCTTTCAAGAGAAGGAAGCACGCTAGCAACTTGTGATTTGGCATAGAGATTCTAGGTTCATGATTACTAAGTGTTACGGGCTATTCTCTTAATCACTGGTAGGCGAAGTTGTTCATACTTTCCTAACATTTCTCTTAACTTGAGGATAGTGTGAATCGATCTTGATTTTCGTACCAATATTTCAAGCAAAATGCATAACTTCTTTAGTGTGTGCAAGATAATGATCAAGTTCATTTGATGCTTCATCACGAAGTCTTTTGAGTAAATCAAATATGACACCATATTCCTTTTAACTTTTACAAGTTCTTGTTCATATTTTGAGATTTGACACTTAAAAGACACGCTTTGATCATCCGCTTGCTCAATTTTTGGATCGTAAGATTTGTCACGCGAATCGGGCGATTTTGTGTTTAAAAGCAAGTTGTTGATCGTGAATATCTTTTTGACACCAATTAAGACGACGTATTGCATTTGAAAGTTCGCTTGACAATCGCTTATTTTCAACTTTTAAGGACTCGACCAAGCACATTATTAGTGTTCTCAACATTTACCACGTAATCAACAAGATCGCAGAGATATAATCAAATGCATATGACAAAGAATTCAATAGCACAACATTATGGACATCGACGGATGACATCTTCCAAGAGTCGATCAACATCTTTTCTCAACAGTTTTACGCTTAGTGTTAGAAATAGATGTTTCGCTTTTCTAAAATGACCTTCATCAATCCAAGTTCCTTATGAAAGTCCCTTTCCCAAGACAATGCACAACTTTTCAAATTTTTAACATTTGGTAAAAGATTTTTCCGAAAAATGTCTTTGTTCTCGCCAGAGGCTTATTGAAAATGTTGAATTTTGATTTCAGTATGATATTCTATCTCATGTTGTAAAGTTTTGAGGTCAGCCATGAAAAGGTCAAAATATCGAAGAATTTTGCGATTTTCGGGTTTTGAGTTTACTTCATCGATGGAAGGTAAAGGACCATAAGTTTGTGCATATTCTGGTTTGGGATTAACATTAGAAGACTCAGATGTTTTTATGATAATCCTTGGTGTGTTAGAAGAATCCATTGGTGTGATGAAAGTGACCGCTTTTGAATAGTTAAAAGGTTTGTTGTAAACAACTTTTTCTAATTTTGATCGACTCGCCTCTCGCATCTAATTCCTCTTGACGATGATATTCAACAACACTCATAATGTAATTATCAATTTTATATTCTCGTGACCGAAACTTCGTGATTTGGTTTGAATGCTTTGGTTGAAAGCTTAGGTTTGTAATCGCAAGATTCGTCCATATCCATTTGGATTGGGTTTTAAAGTAAACTTTTCAATGGTCTGACCGACTTGCCATGTTTGTAAACAATGCTTTTAAACTCTTTAAGTTTGTTTTGCAAGCCGATGATTTCTTCAAGATGATCATCTATTCGCTTCGTTGAATGCTTTTTGTATGCAGAGAACTGTTTTTGACAAGTTAACAACTCCGCCTTAGCTTTTTGATTTTCCAAGGTGAGAGCATTAATTTGCTTTTTATGTTCATGTTTCAGCTTGTTCTATTTCGCACAACAAAGCATTCTTCGCGCTAGATCACGATATGTTTCTCTAAATATTTTTCGCTTTGATGAGATTTGGCAAAGGTCGCTTCAAAACCGCTTTCACGCTTTTTCTTGAGTTTTGATAAAGTTGAGTTGCTTTTGTAAACATTCAAAATCCTTGGTTAACAGTGCATTTTTGCTTTTCAAGTCCCGATTAATGGCATGACATTTTTCCACTATGGTCTGATGGTCCTGTATTAAACGAGCAAAATCTGGATGAGGCAAAAGTTCGGCGTGTTCAACGTGAGTCTCAACATGATCATTACCGAGATCCTCAAGTATAACCACGGAGTCAATTTGATTATCAAGGGAAACCGCTTGGTCATCTTGATCGTCAAATATAACTACGGGGTCTAGTTGAAAATCGCCGGAATGAGATGTGGACGACTCATTTTGAACATTCCGAGCCTTGCCGATTCGGATGTTGGCGAGATATGAGATCGAGATAAATATGGTTTGTTCGGTACCGAGACAAGCCATCGGTGTCATACACCGGCCCGTGTCACTCATGTGTAACTCATGCATATTAGCCATCAACATAACACCGATTGGCCCGCAAGTCCTCCATATCATCATCCGAGTCAAGATTTGCCATAAAGCTCGTTTTTGTTCGTGAGAGTTCCACCGCCTTCATCCTTAAGAGCCAAAAGAAGAGCCTCTTTGTGATAAGCACCGCCTTTGTCCTTGGCTTTGGGCATGCATTAGCCAGTGTCCCTTCTCATTGCGCTTGTAGCATCAAGACCATTCAACCCATTTTGAGCATTTCTGCTCCACCACTTGAGCTCGATTGTTATTCCTACCTACAACATTAAACCCTTGACCACCGCCATCCGGACGACCATAACCACGATTCAACTTCAACTCGCCCATTGTTCACAAATGTTTGATTCCTTGTGTTAGATGAGGAACTAATACGGTTGTTGGATTTGTTGGTATAACGGCTAAAGGCATTAGCAATCATAGCAAATCCTTGTTGCGTTGCTTCAATGGATCGATTCCTCATTAGCTTCACTAACAAGGGCTTGAGCATTGTTGTTGTTGTATGGAACCAATTGAGTTTGTTGAGATTGAGGCGGTGAAGGATCATATGGTGTGATTGTAGCAGTTGGTTGAGTTGCTGGTTGAGGAGAATAACCGTTTTGAGCATATAAGGCAAGTTGTTGATTTTCCGGATGTGTCGGTGGAGCAATTTGAGCACGGAGAATCCTTTCCCTATCAACTTCCTTTTCATGAGGCTTCAAGTAATCGCACAACAATCCATATGTAGAATGATGCATATTCTTCGCTTGACGGAGAAAAATGACATACTTCTCCCATTCAGACCAAGACTACTCAAGAACTTAGTATTCACCGCAATTCTTGGCATGATGATGTTGTGTTTATCCAAATCATTGATGATGTCCGAAAAACGATGATGATAAGACTCTAGTGTCTCTCCGTGTTCAATCATGAAGTGTTCATAAGCCAAGTAAATTTTGGATTCCATATCCTCCCGATTGAGTACGATCCTTCCATAAGAAGATGAAATATGATCCCACATTTCCTTTGCAGCCTTTTGAGCATCAACACTTCGAAGAATTGGGTTAGGTAATCCTAAGAGGATATATTGCATTGCAAGTTCATCACTTTCATAGTGTAGAAGTTCCTCTGCATTCAGGTCGGCAATAGTAGCAATGTTGGATTGTTCATCTCTTGGTGGATTAGCATTTGGATCGGCGGGTACAATAATAGTAGGCATCCTAAATGGACCTTCCAAGATAACCTTCTTTAAGAACTTTCCATGTGGCTTCTTCGATCACAAAATCTAAAGAACCTTATCACCCATTGATCGTAGTTTCCTGGAGTGAGCATTGAGGTCTATCAAGTGATCATGCCTCATGAATTGATTGTTGGCTACTTAAAGCTTCACACATCTTTGCAAACCAAGTGGGTTCCTTCATAGTGTTCCTTGATGGATGTTGATTGAATTCATTTGTGTAGGGTTGAACTTGAAGACTTGGTGGTGGTTGAACCATTTGAGGTTGTGGAATTGCAGCAAGTTGTGGAGTATGTTGTTGATTAAATTGTTGTTGATAAATTGCTTGTTGTTGATTCCATTGTTGATGTTGTGGAGTTAGTTGTTGTTGACGCTGAGAATAAGTGTAAGGGAAATAGTTAGAGTATGGTGGTTGTGACATGTTGAAAACTTGTGTTGGTAAAAATGGATCTTTGTAGTCGAATGAACCTTTGTTGATGAAGTATCCTTAGGCGTAGAAATCACAATAACCAAGTAGCACTTAAGTGCGTAAAACACCAAAGTTACGCTAACAATGAGAGTTACGCGTAGTTTTAGCTTACCCGTAGTAGGAAAAAAGACTAAAGTTATGCGTAAACAAAGTTATGGCGCGTGAGAAACTTAGGCGTAGGATTATCTTATGCGTAAGACTAGGCTTAGGCGTAAGATGAATCTTATGCGTAGGATTTTCTACGCGTAAGCTTTATGCTTATGCGTAAGTTTAGGGTTTTATCCCAAATGATCTTTACACTATCACAATGCAAAAGATATCCAAAGTCGACGTGTTTTCAGGCTTATCCAAGCAAGAAACCACGGAGTAAACCACAAAATGAAGATCAAACCACGGATAAAGTTACGCGAAGATTAGGGTTTCACTTACGAGTAGCTTACTCGTAAAAATGATTTTGCCCAAAGTTGTTTCTAAACCAGATTTTTGTTATGGAATAGCTTCAATATCACCAAAATAACACAAAAGTGTGAAACTTGATGAATCAAAACGGCTAAACGGGTTACGCGTAAGACGACACCCACGAACAAAATCACGCTTAAAAACTTAGATCCACGCGTAAAGGTTAAAACTTTTTGCCAAAAACAAGTATTTTAACACCTTAAAACGTTGAAAGTACAAGAATCTTGATTAAAAAGTGTAAAAACGAATTTTTGCTTAACCAAAGTGGTAACCACGCTTACGCCAGTAAGACCGAAACAAAAAAAACTTCAAAAACGAAAGTGTTAACCCAACTATTTGGCGATTGATACCACCGTTAGGTCACTAGATTTACAACACAAGCTTCAATGAAAGAGATAGAGGCGGTTGAACAATACACAAACACACACACACACGTACAAGTAAAGAAAGGTTAGGCGTAGAGCGTATGTGAAAGAGTAAATTGAACAACCAACCTTCAAATGAAGGTTTACAAGAGTATTTATAGGAGGGAAGCTAGGGCAACACTCCTAGTCCCTTCCTTTCTCCTATGGGCTTGGGCCTAAGCTCATAGGCCTTCTACATAAGCTTAAGGCTAATAACAAACATAAAGGCCATAATTAAGCTAACTATTACATATGAGTAACTAACACTTGAATAAAGGTTTAGGAGTGATTCCAACACTAGTGACACTAACTCGGTCGTGTGCTCGGTTGGGGTGGCAACCAACCGAGCCATTAGCATTGGCCTAAACTTCGATTATGTAAGTACAAATTTTACCTTTTGATTCTCAAGATGAAATATATGGTTTTTTAAGATATCTAAATCTTGTATTTCAACTAATATGTCAAACTTAAATCTTGTCATACTTTACGTTTTGGACAGAAACCTATTTCTTAGCCTTTTTTTTTGGTTAGCTTGTTGTTCCTAGTTTTTTCATACTTATTAGTAATCATAAACCCTTATTTGTTTATAGGATGGAGGCTTTGTAATCAAAGATTTTTCTTACAATGGATGTTCATCACATCGGGCATTTCACTTGTAATCCATTAGCGTATGTAAAAGGTAAAAAGCTCACCTTGCATAACATCGAAGTTAGTTGTTTCAAATTTGAAGACCTGTTTGAATATGTTCGAACAACAACTGATACCATGGTTACTGAGATATACTACAACCGACCAAAAAAGTCTTTAGCAAAAGGAATTAGCATACTCAGGTGTGATGATGATTTGAAAGAATTAGTGAAATTTGGGAATGAAAATGATGGTAGAATTAACTTATATGTTTGTCATAAGAATGAGGGTTTGAGTAGTTATACTGATGGTGGGATAGATAATGAAGAAGAAGAAAAATGTGGGTTAGATGATATGGATAAAGAACATAGTGATGATGATAGTGATGTTGCATCAGTTGATCATTTATCAGAGGGTGAACAGGAGTTAATGCAAGTTAGACTTAAAAAATCTAAGTGTAAAATCAGTAAAAAAAAAAAAAAAAAAAAAAAAGCTTAGATGACTATGATTTTGATTTTAATGTTCCTCTAGAAAGTGAGAATGAAGAAGAGGCTGGAAAAGAGTTTAATCCGATGTTCTCAAATGTAGAAAGTGAAAAAGGGGGGAAATATGTTGAGCCTGATGTAGAGAGTGATAGAGATATGCCTATGAGGGATTCAGATGATGAAATGAGTGACACAGAGAAGTGGATTATACATGATCCCAATACACATTGGAAGCTACAAAAGCCTACATTGGGTGAGAGATATGAAAGCTTTGATCAGTTGAAATATTGCTTGATATATTATTCAGTTGCTAATGGGTATCAATTATGGTATGAAAAGAGTGATAGTAAAAAGTTGTTAGTTAAATGTGGTTTAGATCAAAAGAAAAAGAATGGTGAGACTCCTAATGGGACAAACAAACCTAGGTGTTCATTTAGGATGAGAGCAGTCAAGATGAGGGGTGAGAAAACAGTTCACATAAGATCTTTACGTGATACACATACATGTACTAGGCAGTATTACTTGGGTTCTTTAGTAACTTCAAAATGGATTGCTAAACAATTTGAAAGTTAAGGATGAATCCTGACATGAAGGTTGTTGATCTTCTAGAATATGTCATGAAAAAATACAGAGTTAAGGTATCTCATCACCAATGTAGCAGGGCAAAAAGAATGGCACTTTATCAACTTAATCAAAATGTTGGTACTCAATATAATAGACTTGTTGATTATTGTTATGAACTAAAAGATCCAACCGTATTGGCAATAATGCAAGTAGATCCTTTGGCAGATGGAAAACATTTGTTCAGCAGTTATTATGTTTGTATACAACATTTAAAGGAAGGATGGAAAGCAGGGTGTAGGAAAATCATAGGCATAGATGGTTTTTTTTAAGGGAATATGTCAAGGTGAGTTGTTGGCAGCAGTTGGAAGGGATGGCAACAACCAGATTTACCCAATTGCATGGGCAGTGGTACAAGTTGAGAACACAGAGAATTGGGAATGGTTTCTTAGGTTTCTGAGTAAAGATCTTGACTTACATGACGGAACTGGAGTCGCACTAATTTCTGATGGACATAAGGTAATTCTTATTACTAATAGTCATAATATTTTATAACTTATTATATATTTTACTTATAACTTTTTAATGCATTTCAATCAGGGTATAATACAAGCTGTAAAGAGAGTTTTACCAAATGTAGAGCATAGATTATGTGCAAGACATATTTATGCTAACTTCTGCAAGCAATATGGTGAAAACACATACCAAATTTTTACCAAAATAGACCCAAAATAACCGGAAACAAGCCATTAATGCCTAATATTTGCGTGTTTCTTGAGTTTATGCATGTGCAGGTCCGGATATGTTAAAACAGACAAAAGAAAGCCAAAACCGAAAAAAACCGAGCACGAGAATGAGAAGAGAGCAAAAGCCGATGCCAGGATGCTATCTTATGGGTTTTGGATGCTTAAAGATATATTTTGCGGAGTTCTGGATCAAGATTAGGAGTTTTCACTTTTTACCCTTCAACATTACCAAATTTCCAAAACACACCCTCACTTATCCAAAATTACACTTTACACCTTTCACTTTTTCACATTTACCTCTCATATTACCAATTTAGCTTTTTCACCCTTACCCTTTCATAAAGTACACCATTGATCCTTATGATTTTCAAAATTGCATAAATGGTCCTTGAATATAAATCCGGATATGCAATACAAATCCAAATCCAAAATAAACCCATTACCTTTAAATATCACAAAGGCCCATTTATCCCTAAAAAGCCCAACAGCCCACACTTAATATTACACCCCGTCCACCTAAAAATCCCACGGTCAAACCCCCATCTTATTCCCAGTCAAACTTCACAACCCCAAAGTCAAATAAAAATAAAAATAAACCCACCCAACAATACGCGCCCAAAACCAAAATAACCACCTATTACTGTTTCACTCCCATCTTCCCCAAATTACCCACATCCCATCAATTTACCCGTACCATTAAGTGCATCTAGAAGGGTTGGCTGACATGTCAGAGGTGTACACACTTGGGATTGCCAAGATGGCAGATTGGAGATATATTATTGGAGCAAACACCTCACCCAAATGATCAAACGGCTAAGATTAAGATTGGTGACATGAGATGAGATCAAGGGTCAAGAATCAAGCATCCAGAAGCATCCCAAACTCAAGGCTCAGCTATAAAAACCCTCATTCACCACAGATATAACTCGTCCAATTCTTCATGTATTAGAAGGATTTTGATCAATTTAATTTCTATCACTTTTTAATGTTTTCAGTAGTTAGATAATTGTTATTTCAATTTCAAGTATTGTATTTCTACTTTGTTAATGCAAATTTCCTATATACCAATTGCTTTCAAATTTGATTTCAAGCCTGTTCTGTATTTTAAAGTCTTAGATTTCTGTTTATTAAAGCTCACATAAGCTTTAATGAGCTTATGTGAGCTTATTGTGGATTGAATTATTCTTAAAATCAGTTTTCTCAAAAAGTCAAATTGTTGGAATCACTCCTAAACCTTAAGTCAAGTGTTAGTAATTCATATGTAATAGTTAGCTTAATATGGCATTTATGTTAGTAATTAGCCTTAGGCTTATGTAGAAGGCCCATAAGCCTAGGCCCAAGTCCAATAAAGAAAAGGATGGGAACTAGGAGTGTTGCCCTAGCTTCCCTCCTATAAATACTCTTGTAAACCTTCACTTGAAGGTTGGTTGTTCAATTTATTCTCTCATTCATACCTTACGCCTAACCATTCAATATTTACGTGTGTGTGTGTTTGGATATTGTTCAACCGATCTCTTCTCCATCTTATTTCTACATATTGATGCTTGTGTTACATATATGGGAACCTAACAAAGGGTATCGTGAGCCAAATAGTTGGGTGAATGTATTGTTTTTTGAAGTAGGTTTTGGTCCTACGCGTAAAACATACGGTTTGTTGTTTTAAACTTTGGCACGCTTAAAAACTCATTTTTTTCACTTTTCAATTCAAGATTCTTGTACTTTCAATGTTTTAAGGTGTTAAAATATCTGTTTTTGGCATAAAGTTTCAAGCTTTACGCGTGGATACTTGTTTTTAAGCTAGTTTTTGTACGAGGGTTTCGTTCTACGCGTAACCGTTTTAGACACTTTGGATCATCAAGTTTCACATTTTGTGTGTTATTTTTGTGATATTGAAGTTACTTCATCACAAAAATCTGGTTTTGAAACATCTTTGGGCAAAAGTCATTTTACGAGTAGTTCTACACGTAACAAAAACCTAAAACTACGCGTAACTTGTTCCTTGGTTTGATCTTCAGTTTTTGTGGTTTACTCCGTGTTTTCTTGCTTGGATAAGCCTGAAAATACGTCGACTTTGGATATCTTTTGCACTGTGATAGTGTAAAAGATCATTTGGGCAAAACCCTAAAATTACGCATAAGCATAAGCTTACGCGTAGAATTGTTACGCATAAGATTCATCTTACGCCTAAGCTTTGTCTTACGCATAAGGTAATCCTACGCATAAGTTTTCTACGCCTAATTTTTTTGTTTTACGCATAACTTTAGAGTTTTATCCTTACTTACGCGTAAGCTAATCCTACGCGTAACTCTTATTGTTACGCGTAACTTTGGTGTTTTTACGCTTAAGTGGTACTTTGCTCTTCTGTGATTTCTACGCCTAAGGATACTTCATCAACAACGGTTCATTCGACTACAAAGATCCATTTAACAACACAAGTTTTCAACATGTCACAACCACCATATTCTAGTTATTTCCCTTACACTTATCATCATCAACAACAACAACAACTAAGTCCACAACATCAACAATTTCATCATCAACAACAGATTTATTAACAACAATTTAATCAACAACATACTCCACAACTTGCAGCAATCCCACAACCTCAAATGGTTCAACCACCACCAAGTCTTCAAGTACAACCTTACACAAACTTCTACAATCAACATCCATCCAGAAATACTATGAAGGAACCAAAGATGGTTTGGCAAGATGTGTGAAGCATTAAGTAGCCAACAATCAATTCATGAAGTCGGCTCACTTGATAGACCTCCAATGCTCACTCCAGGGAATTATGATCAATGGGTAATTAGGTTCTTTAGGTTTTATGATCTAAAGAAGCCTCATGGAAAGTTCTTAAAGAAGGTCATTATGGAAGGTCCATTTCAGATGCCTACTACTGTCACACCCACAGATCCAGATGCCAATCCACCAAGAGATGCAAATCACCAACATTGCTATCAAGCAGACCTCACGGGTGATCAACTTCTACACTTTGAAGCCGAATAACTTGCAATGCAATACATCCTTTTAGGACTACCAAATCCAATCCTTCGAAGTGTTGATGCTCAAAAGACAGCAAAAGCAATGTGGGAACATATTCATCTTCTTATGGAAGGCACAACACTCAATCATGAAGACATGGAATCCAAAATCTACTTGGCTTATGAACACTTCATGATTGAACCAGGAGAGACATTAGAGTCATATCATCATCGCTTTTCAGACATCATTAATGATTTGGACAAACACAATATCATCATGCCACAAATTGCTATCAACACAAAGTTCCTAAGTAGTCTTAGTCCAGAATGGGAAAAGTATGTCATTTTTCTCCGCAAGCTTAAGAATATGCATCATGCTACCTACGGATTGTTGTACGATTATTTGAAACCTCATCAAAAAGAAGTTGATAAGGAAACGATTATCCGTGGCCAAACTGTTTCACCTTCACTTCCAGACAATCAACAACTTGCTTTGTGGGCTCAAACTAGTGTTACTCCTCAACAGCTCCTCAACCCGCCTCAACCTAACAACCACCACACCTTATGATCCGCCACAAAGAACAACATCAACAAAATCAATTGGTTCCATACAACAACAACACTGCTCAAGCTCTTTATAGTGAAGCTGATGAGGACTCCGATGCCTTCGATGAATTGCAACAAGGATTTGTTATGATTGCTAAAGCATTTGGCCGATATACTAAAAAATCCAACAATCGCATTCGCTCTCATCCAATACAAGAAATCAAGCTGTTGTAAACAATGGACGCGTTGAAGTTCAAAATCGTGGTTATGGTCGCCGATGGGAGGAGGTCAAGGGTTCAATGCTATGGGAAGGAATAACATGGGTGCTCCGCAAAGAACGGCTCAAGTGGTTGAACAAGGAAATGCTCAGAATGAGGTTAATGGTCTTCGATGCTATAACTGTAATGAGAAGGGTCATCTGGCTAATGCATGTCCTAAACCGAGGACAAGAGGCGGTGCTTATTTCAAAGAGGCTTTGCTCTTGGCTCTTAAGGATGAAGCCGGTGGAACTCTTACCAACAAGGAACAGAGCTTTATGGCGATGCAGATTCGATGATGATATGGAGGACTTGCGTGCTAATGCAAAGCAGTGATGTTGATGGCACAAATGCAAGCTCTACACATGAGTGACACAGCCCAATGTATGACACTGACGGCTTGTCTCGGTACTGAACAAACAATTATCATTAATGAACTAATATCTCCGCCAACATCTGATCCGACATAAATCGAGTGTTCAACATGAGCCTTCTACATCTCATTCAAATGATCAACAACTAGACCCCGTAGTTATATTTGATGATCAAGATGACCTTATGGTTACCATTGATGATCAAGTTGACTCCGTGGTTATACTTGAGGATCTAAACAATGACCATGTTGAGACTCACGTTGAACAAAATGATTCTATGTTTGATCCGAATTTGAGCTCCTGACCTTAGTTAAAGACCAACAATCCCGAGTGGAACATTATCATGATGTCAATTCAAAACTAAAAGCAAAAATGCAATCTGTTAACTGTGGATAATGATTGCTTAATTCGACAAATCAAGTTTTCAAAACTCAAGAAAACGGGAAAAAGGTTTTGAAGTCGCTTTGCTAAATCTTATCAAAACTGAAAAATCTTTAGAACGACAGATACATGATCTAGCAGATCGAAGAATGCTTTGTTGTCTCAAATAGAACAACTGAAACATGAACATACACAACAACTTAACGCTCTTACTTTAGAAAATCAAAAAGCCAAGGCCGAAGTTGTTAACTTGTCAAAAACAGCTTCTCGAGTACAAAAAGCATTCAACTAAACTAATAGATGACTATCTTGAGGAAATTGTCGATTTACAAAACAAAATCAAAGAGTTTAAAACTGTTGTTTATAAACATGGTGAATCAATCACAACGATTCAAAAGTTTTCTTTCAAACCAAATCCAAATGGATATGGACCTAATCTTGCCGACTTATAAACCTAAGTTTTCACGAGAGCATTCAAACCAAATCCAAGTTTACAAGGCAGTAACATAGAATTGATGATTCAATTATGACCGTGTGGAATATAATCGCATGGAGGAATTAGATGCAGATGACGAGAGTCGGTCAAAATGGAAAATGTCGTTTATAACAAACCATTTAACTATTCAAAAGCCGTAACTTTTGTCACACAACAAGATACTTCAAACACACCGTTGGTTGTCACACCAGTTTCTGAAGTTACTCCCCAACACAATGGTGCACAAATTAATGGTCCTTTACCTTCACTCAGTGAAGTAAAAACTAAAGCCGAAAGTTGTCGTGTTATCAAATACTTTGACACTTTCTTTTCTGACATCAAACTTTTGGAACGAGAGATTGAATTTCATTCTAAAATAAAAGTTGAACATTTTCACTCGCCATTGGCACGAGAACAAAGAGACATTTTTCAAAAAAGAATTTTACCCCATGTCAAAAATTCGAAAAACTGTGCACTATATTGGGAAAGGGATTTTCACAAGGAACTTGGTCTCATGAAAATAGTTTTCGAGAAAACAGAAACATCTATTTCAAATACTAAACGTAAAAAGAAATTATTGCGAAAAGATGTTGATCGACTCTTGGAAAATGTTATATGTGCTGATATCCATAATCTTGTGTTATTACAATCAGTTGCATATGCATCTGATCATATCTCTGCTGATACTGTTGACTATGTTGCTATCATTGAGAATACTAATAATGTGCTTCAGAATGAGTCTTTAAAAGTTGAAAATGAACGATTGTCAAACGAGCTTTCTAATGCAAAACGTCATCTTAATTGGTGTCAAAAAGATATTCACGATCAACAACTTGCTTATCAAAAAAATCGCCAAGTGCAAAATCTTCTCGATCCAAAAATTGAGCAACTGGATGATCAAAACGTATCTTTCAAGTGTCAAATCTCAAAATATGAACAAGAACTTGCAAAAGTTAAAAAGGAATATGGTGTCATATTTGATTTACTCAAACAGACTCGTGAAGAAGCATCAAATGAACTTGATCATTATCTTGCATACACTAAAGAAGTAATGAATTTTGCTGGAAATCTTCGTTCTGAAAATCAAGATTTGGTGCACACTATCATTAAGTTACGGGAAATGTTAGGAAAGTATGAACAAGTTCAACCTAGCATCATTAAGAGAGTTGCACCTGTAACACTTAGCAATCATGTCCCCAGAATACCTAATGACAAAACACAAGTTACTAATGTGCTTCCCTACAAACAGACTAGTTGCCTCTTTTCCAAACGTCCCCACTTCACAGCCTAGGAGCAATACAAGGAAGAATAGGAAGTTGCGACCTAAGAAAAGACAAATAAAGAATGTTGAAGTAGAAGAACACCATAGGATTTGAATAAGACTCAGTTGCACCCACTTTAGATATTGCGTCTGCAAATGTAATGGAAAAAGTGTTGTAACTAATGTTGAACCTTTAAGTACTTTTGATATTCAGTCCGATGCATCTTGTGTTATTTGTCGTAAAAGTATGCTCGATTGTCATGATAAATGTGTTGCTAAGGCTATCTTGTCACGATTACGGAATCCTAAGATTCGGAATACCTCTAGGCCCACTAATGCTTCTAAGTCTGTGCTTGGTAAACCTCCCTCTTTAGATTCTAAGAAACGCATGGATGTCCCTGTAGCTCCAGTATCACCTCCAAGGAATGTAGTACCACATATTCCATTCACTAAGACTAAAGCTAAGACTAGTTGGAGATGGCAGAAATGGATACATAATACACTAGGATTTAAATGGATGCCTAAAATCATTGATGTGTGTATTTCAACTATAACTGCTACGGAACCCTCTAACTCATCGGGTTCCACATCTACTTCTATTCCATCCGTGTCGCCTCGTGTGTAATGCAGTGATACAGATCATCCTCTGGATTGTTGATAGCGGATGTTCCCGACACATGACAGCCAATCTTAAACTGTTATCAAACTTTGTTGCAAAGTTCATTGGCACCGCCGATTCGAATGATCACTTCAGCCTATCATGGGCTACGGAGATTACATCAATGGCAACATCTAAATTAGCAGGGTTTATTATGTGGAAGGCCTCGGTCACAATCTCTTTCTCGTTGGTCAATTTTGTGATGGAGACTTAGAAGTCGCCTTCAGGGAGAAAACTTGTTTCATTCGTGATCTACAGGGAAATGATGTTATGTCCGCCAACGCCATCCAGTCTCTACACTATCTCCATGCAAGACATGATCGCTTCATCTCCCATTTGTTTACTCAAAGGGTACATCAACAAAATCTTGGCTATGGCACCTTCGTCTATCACATCTAAACTTTCAACCCATCACCAATCTTGCACGACACAAACTTGTTGAAGGTCTCCCCGATTCCTAATTCTAAAGATCACCTATGCTCACTTGTGAACAAGGAAAAGCACTCGTGCTCATTTTACTTCAAAGGTGGAACACGCTCCAAAGATGTGCTTCATCTTCTTCACATGGATTTGTGTGGCCCAATGCGCTGCGTGCACGATTAATGGCAAACTCTACATCTTGGTAATTGTTGATGACTACTCAATATGGACTTGGGTTTATTTTCTTAGAAGTAAAGATCAAGCTCCACAGATGATCATCACCTTTCTCACGAAAATTCAAATTCAGCTCGGCAACACCGTCCGACAAATTCGAACGGACAAAGGAACTGAATTTGTGAATCAAACTCTTCGGGAATATTATGAGAAAGTGGGAATTGAGCATCAAACATCTATTGCCCGCACACCGTAACAAAACGGAAGTTGTTGAAAGACGAAACCGCACGCTTAGTGGAAGCCGCCAGAACGATGTTAATCAATGCTAAACTTCCAGATTACTTATGGGTGAAGTCGCTCAACCGCATGCTACACTCGAACCGCCAATGATTACAAAATGCCACAACAAAACACCATTTGAGCTTCTCCACAACCGTAAACCAAATCTCAAACACTTTCATGTCTTTGGATCTCTTTGCTATCCAAATAATGATCGTGATGACTTTGGAAAGCTCAAAGCCAAAGCCGACATTGGAGTCTTTATTGGATATTGTGAGAATTCTAAAGGTTACCGAATCTGAATCGCCGACAAAGCAAGTTATGGAAACGATTCATGCTAATTTTGATGAACTCACTGAAATGGCTTCAGAGTATAACAGCTTGGAACCCGGTCACAACCGCTTAAACTTCCCCCAAACCCCATCATCCGCTGATACAAGCCCTCAGCTTACTCGTCAACAAATGGAAAGGCTATTTGCTCCTCTGTTCAGTGACGATAATGATGAACGTGCTCCAAGTGTATCCGCTTTCCGCCAACCCGATAATACTCTCATACCCGATACACCTACAACAACTATGTTGAAGAAGCACCACCGCTGACTCTACAACAACAGTTGAACAAACCGCTTCCAACGACGCTGAACCAAATTGATGATGTTCAACAATGAAGTAACCCCACCCGCAGTTTTGATCCAAATGCTTCTTTAACCCGCTTGCTAATGAATCTGCCTGACCGATGTCGCTGAATCATCAACAAGCCATTTGAATCCTCAAAATCTGAATAATGTATATCAACATCAACCTTTCACCCATCGTTGGACGAAAGACCATCCTCTTGAGAATATTATTGGTAACCCAAATCAACCAGCCGTAACGAGACAACGCCTTCACACGATGGTGAACATTGCATTTATGCACTCACCGCCTCGCCAATCGAGCCTAAAAACATTAAAGACGCAATGACAAAGGACAACCGGATTGAATCCATGCAGGAAGAACTCAACCAATTCAAACGTCTTGAAGTATGGGAATTGGTTGAAAGACCAACAGGGTCTTCGTCATTGGTCTAAAATGGATTTGGAAAAACAAATTGGATGCTGAAGGAACCGTAATTCAAACAAGTCACGCCCGGTGGCTAAGGGTTATAGACAGGAAGAGGGTATTGACTTTGAAGAATCATTTGCTCCGCTTGCTCGCCTTGAGGTCGCTCGATTTTTCTCGCATTTGCGGCTCACATGAACATCACGGTCTTTCAAATGGATGTCAAAACCGCTTTCTCAATGGACAACCGAAAGAAACAGTCTATGTAAGCCACCGTAAGGATTCGTTGATCTAGAGTTCCCTAATCATGTCTACAAACTGAAGAAAGCTCTCTGCGGTCTCAAACAAGCCCCTCGAGCGGGTATGATAAGTTATCATCCATCCTTATTGCCAATAAGTTTACCAAAGGTTCGGTCGACCCTACACTCTTTATACAATATCACGGGCTCACATCTTAATCGTTCAAATTTATGTGGATGACATCATTTTTAGGTCAACACATTTAAAATACTCAAATGCTTTTGCAAAACTTATGACAAAACATTTTGAAATGTCAATGATGGGTGAACTCACATTCTTCTTTGGAATGCAAGTTCATCAATCACCCCGTGGTATTTTCTTGAGTCAGCCCAAATATGCCCTTGAATTGTTACACAAATTTGGAATGCAAAACCGTGACACCTACGCCACACCAATGGCTCATACCAAGAAGCTAGACGCCGATTTACATGGGAAATTGGTGGACCCTACCAAATACCGTAGTATCATTGGGTCTCTCATGTATCTAACAACTAGCCCCGATATTGTTTTTGCCGCCTATCTTTGCTCCCGCTATCAGGGCGAGACCAATCAAACCCACCTCTTTGAGGCTAAAAGAATCCTCCGATACATCAAGGGAACCATTAATTTGGTAATCCGTATCCGAAGCGATTCTCGGTTTTGAACTAATCGCTTTTCGACCGATCACGCAGGATGCTTAGATTCTCGTAAAAGTACTTCGTGAGCTTTACAATTTCGTGGTGATAAACTGGTGTCATGGCAATCGAAGAAGCAGGATTGTACATCGCCGTCCTCAACCGAAGGTAATATGTAGCCATGTAAGCGTGTTGTGCTCAAGTCATTTGGATGAGAACACAACTCAAAGACTATGGTTACGATTTGATGTAATCCCGATGTATCATGCGACAATCGGAGTGCTATTGCGATCTCGCAATTCAGCTCAACATTCGAAATCAAAGCACATCGATCTTCGATATCATTTCATCAAGGACCACGTGGAACAGGGTAATGTTGAATTATATTTTGTGGGTACAGAATACCAATTGGCAGATCTTCTCACCAAAGCCTTAGCTCCTGCTAGGTTTTTAATGAGTTGGTCCACCGGATTGGTATGCGGTGTTTGACTCAAGAGGAACTGGATGAACTCTTAAAATATTCTTAAAACAGTACCAAACACCAAAACCTATTTTGTAAATATTTTTCAAAAACAAAATACAAAAATATAAAATCGGATAAAACAACAAAAATATTCTTCTATCTATATTTCTTTTAACATGGCAAGTACATTTCTTCCGTCAACACTCAAATCCTTTCAAAATTCAAGATTTTTCCGATCAAGTGTTGAGGGGAGAAAATAAATTCTTAACTGTTTCTAAATAACTATGTACTTGCATGTTACCTATTTCCGGTTGTTTCTTTTAAAAATGGTGGTCACATTTATGGTTTTCTCGACTCCTCGACTAAAATTTATAAAACTTCATTATTTCTTAAGTCGAGGGGGAGTGTCGTCAAAGTTATTTCCAAATATTCTTCGTTTGGTAACCAAAATGAAAATTAAAGGCTTTGGATGAAAATGGAAAATGAGGAGGGACTAAAACTGTCAAAATCTTAAAGTTATTTTAATAAAACTACCCACCTAATTCATTTACTTCACCTCATTTATTATACACCTAACTAATCCTACGCACAAAAATCATTCTTCAAATCCGGTTACTTGATCATCAATCTGTAATTTATCCTGTGTTTATAACAAGTTTTTAAACAATGGTTTTGAATTTTCATAAATCCAACGGTTAAATCTTGAGATATTGTGATTTTTGTGTTCTACGCGTAAGTGTAAGAACACATAATCGTGTTTGAGTGTTTTTGGTTAAAATGGTTATGTCAAAACGTGTATTTAATCAATATGAGTCCATTTTTATCATCAATACTCGCCCATAAATACGAATTGAATGTTTCTTGAAATTAGGGTTTATGCGTGGGTTTGGGTGTTTTCAAATGAGAGTGTTTTTGGTTAAAAAGATTGTTGTATGAAGTTGTTTTGATGATGAATTGAACTTATCCATAGCTAAAACTTGCCCAGAAACACCAAATATGACAGAATTAGTAATCAGGATTTAATGTTCTTGAGATTTGGGTACTTTTGATTGACTCATGAATTTGGTGTTAAAACTTGGTCATTACACTCACATAACATCTAAGAACCACCAGAAAAACTTTGATGCAAATTCCATGGCTAGATTTCTTACGCGTAATTATTGAACTTTAGGGTTTAGGTCTCAGCGCAAGTATCTTACGCATAACTGTTTGATGAGTTTTCCTTGTTTGATCTGATAAATATTGAATGTGTATGTAATATTAATGCTATGATGAATTTATTTCGTGTTTGTTACAAGTGAAAATTCGTAATCAAGGTTATTAGCAATCTACGATAAGGATCATCTTACGCGTAGAAGGTTATGCGTAAGAAAATCTTACGCCGTAAGCTACGCGTAAGGTTCTACATATAGGACTAAGCGTATCCCGTGAAGGATATGCGTAAACAAGGACCTCTACGCATAAGGTCTACTTTACGAGTAAACCTTACGCGTAAGGTTTTATATGCGCCACACGCAAACTCTACGCATAAGGTCCCCTCGTTCCTACCTGTAATATTTCTACGCCGTAAGTCGATCCTACGCATAAGCTTGTGTCTACGCCAGTATAACTCCTCGCTTACGCGATAAGCTACCATTTCTACGCCTAAGCCTTGATCAAAACTTCATTATGAATTGTTACGCATGCAAACTTGTAAATAAATAAATCATAACGCCACCTAAACCAACAATGTCACTAATAAGCTTAAACGTTTAATATGTTGTGAAAAATGAGTGATAACATGAACTTTAAAACTTAAAGTTAACTAACTCATGAAACTTATCACGACGTCATTGGACTATTGGACAAACAAGTGACTTTGGACTCGTAACAATCATCAACATTGCACATTCAATAATTAGACAATAAAACCATCTGTTGACTAACATAATGTCTTTCGATATGTTGGTTCTTTTGGCTAAATATATTTCAGATCACGACATGGATGCTCAAATGAATGTGAATGCGCCAAATGTTCTCACAGTTGATGATATCTTCCCAAATGGCTATCCAATGAAGATTGGAAAGAACAACCTTCGTGTTGACTTTGAAACCCTCACCTGCTCAGAGTCTTCTTGCTTGATTGCTGTGGATATTCTAAAGAACCATCCTTATCAGAACATGCTCTCTCATTCTCGCTCGCTCCGAGATCTACATTCATCAGCTTCGGAACACAATGCAAAAGATCAAAGGACGTAATGATCGTGACTCTCAACCACAAACAAGTCACTATCACACCCGCAGATTTAAGAGTTGTCCTCTTCATTCCGACATCATACCAATCAATACTCGCCGCACTAACCGAAGAGACTGCTCGCAATTCTTGATTGATATAGGGTACGACGAAGCTTCAGGAGTAATCAATAAGCATTCACACGTGGATCTAAAGAACATTCCTCAACCTTGGAGAACCCTTTATATCATCACCACAAATTGCTTTCGGTCGTGACAATGCATGAGCACCCCAAGCTCATGGAACTGCAAATCTTTTGGGCTTTGATCAACATGAAGCACATCGAAGTTGAAGCTCTGATATGGGATGACATGATGACATTCCTCAAAAAGCTTGGCTCAAAGATTCCTTATATCGGATATACAAAACTGTTGATCCAAAGAGCACTTGGATATAACCCTGATATCCCCAAGAGAATCAATGATCTCGATAATCTCGACATGTTGTCTGAACCCACTCTAACAAGTGATTTAAGGAGTCAACTACCAAGAAACAAGGTGCCGATTGCCGACCACCTTCTTAGATGAAATCAAAAAGCTCAACTCTTACAAAAGGTATCTCAAGCAGTGCAAGAGAACAAAGTTGGTTTTCTAGATGAAAAATCTTCCGCACACCTACCAGAAAACCGATGAGGAATGCAGGCGCCGCAAGCACCGAGAGTCAACGAAAGTTCCCGAAGAGGAAACCTCCAAGCAAAAGGAGAGTTCCTTCTCAAGAAGTTGTTCCTATTCCTATTCCCAAGCCTGAACCGCAAAGAAAGCTAACAGACGAGGACTCGAGGGTACCGAATCGATGAAGAGATTACCTACTCAAATCCGCAAAGGATGACACTCCATCAATACTAAACCTCCTAGTCCACCAGCAGATAAAGGAAAAGGAAAGACTCCAAGAGTTGAACAAGAAGAAGAAGAATCGATGAAGAGCCTCGACACCGAGTACGAAAGAAGTTCAAATTCATTAGAATCCAACACGTTGCAAAAGAATTTGCTAAGGATCAAATGGGTGGCCTCGGAGGATCGAGTGGTGGAGTTCAACCTACACCAGTCCTCGATGCGCGTTAATCAACCCGATAAGGGATCCGTGCCACCACTCATGAGCAACAACAATAGCACGTGGACGATTCTATTGAGTTTGACATTGAAAACCGTAAAAAGAAAAGTCCGAGAAGGAAAAGGTCGACGAAGAAGCCGCAGCCAAGCTAAAGCAGATTAAGATGCTCGAATTCAGGCTGAAGAGCAAGCTAAATCCGATAAAGATGACGAGATGGACTACGATGATCTTCTTCTCAACAGTCCAACCCGCTCTAAGGAAGAAACTGCTAAGCCTCCTAAAGACCCTGAGTCACCTCACATCTCCTCTTCATCAAACTCGTCCTCTCACTCTTCACCACCACTATAAAAAAGAACAACAAAATCCACATCCAAATCTGTGAAGAAGCCAACGGCATCTTGGATCTCTCAAGCAAAGTCTAGAATCGTTAAAGCTGTCAAGCAGGTCAGAGAGAAAGATATTACAAAGAAGAAGTTAGATTTTCTTGCTGACCATATACAATATCTTCATGATGAGAAAGACAAGATGCAAGTTGAAAGGGAGTATGTCCAGAAGCTCATGAAAGATGATCTTCAAGGGAAAATGGACGAGATGATCAAGGGATACACTCAAAAGTTCCTTCTTGACGTCGTTCCTAAACTGACAAAGGAGATGTACACCAGAAAACTTTATCCGAATCTATTGCATTTGGCCAAGCAAACTATGAAATCAACTCCAACGCATGTAAACATCAATCCAGTTGATCCCATAATCTTCTCAGATGCTGAATTGGTGAACCGGCTGGTAGCTCAAATGTCGAAATGCTCTACAACGTTTTTCCTCCTACGAAGGTAAATTGTTTGAAGCATTGTTGGAATACCAACTCAAGTCAGCATGCAGAGAAGAAGCTGAAAGGCCTAAACGTCCGAGAGACGATGAAGATAAAGATAAGGATAAGGATAACGAGCCCAAACGCCCGAAGAAGTTTGGTGAATCATCTTCAATGCAACCTCCACCCCAACGGACTCGAGCTCAACAAAGATCTCCTCCTCGTTCTTCTACCGAAAAACCTCAGGATTCTGAGTTACCACCCCAGACTCAGAAAACCGATGATCACTTTGAGTATACGGGTGGTGACGATGAGGAAGTCTCTGAGCCCCAACAACAACCCATCTCTCCCCGACACAACCAAGAAACCGTAATCCTCCTCTAGGCCAAAGAAAAGAAGAAGAAGGCCTATGACCGACGCCTTATCATGGCCGGACGAGGATAACACCGAATTCGACCGGTTCTCGCTTGTTGATTCTACACCCTACCCACCAGAAGGTCAAGATGCGGTAGAAGGTCGTACATTGGAGCATGCTAAGTTCTTGCAAGAAAAATTCCGTGTGAAAAGATGACGAAATCCGAGTTGAAGCGAATCAAGAATGAAGCATTTCAATCGCCAAAGACAGTTCAAAAGTGCTATTGAAGTTAAGTATCACCTTGATAATATAGCACGAGCTATGTCTAACAACATGGATTGGCTCAACCCTAAGCAAACATCGACTTCACCAAACGAGACAACCCTCCATATTACACCAACTGGTCTAAAACTCTACCAATAATTGGCCAACCGACGCCTAGGATTCCATTCAGATATTTCTTCAACAAAGACTTGGAATTTCTTCTTCACGGTGGCGATGGTTCAAGGAAATATGCTACATCACTGACACTTCCGCTCCTCGGCACCATATACTCTAACCGTGATAGCCATCGAGGAAAGACCTAACCACATGTTCTCCAACAATGTGGAAGAGTATGACCATGATGCAATGTATGGGATTCACCATTGGCCGAACGCCAAGAATCTACTACGTAAGTCGCTGTGTTCGTAAATCTCAACATGAAGTGTTCAATACTAAAGCAATCGTGGCTATTAAACATGTTGATCTTTCGTCTAAATGGGACTACACTTTCCTCAAAAATATCATAGTCAAAAGGCAAGACGAAAGGGATTATGCATTCTCTGAAGCGGACTTTGAGAATTTGTCTATCAACCACATTGAAGACATGTACCTTGCTAAAGTACGTGTCGCATGAGACAATTCTCGACCAAGTGCAACGTGAATTCATCAAGTCCTTGCTTATTTTCATTAGAAGAATAGTAATCAAAGAACGTATAGAAGATCTCCAGCTTGCAGCTTGAATCATATCGTACTGTCAACTTCACTCCACCTCAGCTAGCTCTTCCCGACATCAACCAGCTTCCACAATACACTCTCATCACCAACCATTCGAGTAGTTTACCTTAGTGAACTACAACGCAATCGCTTGATGGCGGTAGAGATCTTCACAAGTTTGGGATCACACATTGAAGAAAGTTAGGGACGGATTGGCTTATAGGTTGAAGGACATACATGAAGGAATTGGGTCACAAAAGTGATGGAATTCTAAGGAAAGACGGGATGTGAAGAGAATCATCACCATGATTGATGAAAGGTTGTATCGACGGGACCAGCCGTAACACCGAGAGCTTTGTAGGTGGTCGCCCAGTGATTGCCCTCGCCGCTATCAACGCCAGCATTCCCCGAAACATTGATGGACTTCCCGTACCCCTTGAACTACTTCTATTTCTTATAATTTGAATGTGTGATTATATATGACAATGGCTTGTGCACACATAACAGTGTACAACCCGTTCTTGTAATGAAAGGACCTTGTGGTACGCTTCAGTGCCACAATCCTTATAAAAGTAGCGAAGGCTTCTTATTTTTGAGTAAAACCTATCAAACCTTTCAATTTTCAAAGGTTTTACTCAAAAGAACAAGTACTTCCCCTTATGATTTTCAAAATCTCAACCGTTTATATCAATTGTAGAGGGGGAGTATTTGACTTAAAAGCTTTGTTCACAAAATGTTCTTTGTGTTATCTTCCCACAAAACTCAAAATGGTCATATTTATTCTCAACATTTCTTCAAAAATAACATTTATATGCCATTTTTGAGGGGGAGAAAACTATGTGATAAGAAATATGTTGTGTGACTGCAATTGAATCTTTGTGCTATAGACTTAACCAACGAATTGACGAGATCTTAACTGTTAGTAACTCGAAAAGACTTGTCCGAGACCGGTAATAATTTCAAGCTAGTTCGCTAGTGATGTAAACGTGTCGCAAAGGACTTGTCCGAGTAGAATGTACCATTCGAGAAACTCTTGGTAGACATGATCTTTGACGGGTTTGACAACCTTCGAGGTTTGTCCACACCTTCAAGATAGTTATTAGAGCTAGTTGTCACCTAAAAGCCGACAATGTAACTCTTTAACTATGCAACGTAACCGTGTCTCGCGGGGATTGTCTATCTTGAGTCGATCAATTCAAAAGTGCGCGCTCTTCTCTCACCGTGCAGATTGCCTTAACACTTAAGCACGCATGTGGAGGGGAGTATTTTCGCTAAAAGATAAAACTCTCACAATGGTACAAAATGTTTTTCATTCACAAACACTTCGAGAGATTTTCATGAAAATGGTTTTATGGCAATGGAGTTATAAGGTGATTAAGGTTAGGAATAACCGTTCTATGATCCGCCAGAGCCAGAGGGATCTACCCAAGGACACTACCAATAGTTAGAATTAGAAGTCCTTAGGTATGATTGTTAAAAGGAGAAAATGAGAATCGGAGAAAGAAGGAGTTGAAGAATTAAAAAGAAATGCAAAGAAAAGGGTGAAAAGAAATAGCCCTCAAAATTATTCAACTTAGGCGCATAACACGGGTTCAATTCATATGCTACTGGTTGTCACTTGATGACACCGGTATTGAAGATTAAAAGTCGCCATGGACCCAAAGGACGCATGCACTAAACCTTCTTATCCACTCAAGTTTCTCTCAAGAAGCTTGTTTCATTCTCACAGGGAACCCTACGTAAACTATCGGCTTTCTCTTAGAGATTGCGGGTATTGAAGAAGGAGACCCTCTCCCTAGTCTCCGCTCAGGAAAACCAAAACGCACTATTGAGTCTAGAGCCACGAGATTCATCAAAAGATCTCTTAGGTACACTTGACATTTCATCACTTGTTGTTCAACAATAAGAACATCAGTGGTAAGTTATTGAGTCCTACACGATCTTAGCAACTGTCAAGAACATTTATGAGGGTTCACAAACTGTGATCCTTAGTGATTGAATGGAAACTCCTGCCGTGGTCAACATCAAATAGCCCTGATAGCAGGTCGCTTCGGTAACTCCTCGTGGATTACGCTTAGTGGTCTCAAACGGTCTACGTCAGTGAGATGATGCTTCGCATACCTCAAGACTCATCTCAATCGTAGGTGTACTTCGGTACATCGTGTTATCTCACTTGTGGGACTCCGGTTCAGGAACGGCCTTTGTGAGAATTAGAGTTGTGTTTTCACATTATGCTGTTAACACTCTCAAAGTTCAAACTTGTAAGTGCCGGAATCCGCTTATTACTAACCTTTCTTATGTTTACTTCTTATGGAAGCTCTGGAGCGGACTGATCGTGCAGATTCTCCACATGTTCATACCAACAACATTACTTATGTAAGTTCTCTCATAATCAAAGGCAACACAAAGTCAGAATGATTCTTCAACAACAAAGAATCTACAAAGTTTAAAGACTTAAAGAACTTCATCAACTGTAATCCAACGTTAAAGAGTGTATGAGCATATTGGAGAAAGACGTGGAGACACTGTAGCAGCGAAGCAGACCTGATGCAGATTACAACAACATACTATCACTTTCTAAGATCAAAGAACAAAAGAACAAAGAAAATGAAGACGTCAAAGCAAAACACTTCAAAGGAAACAATTTCTCTACACTGGGGAGATTGTTCGAATCAAGACACTTCTTCTCACAAGAAAGAAGAATGTCAGAAGACGTCAAAGCTACTATTACATCAGCACCTTCAACGTTTATCACTCTTTCATTCATCACTAGCACTTGAGGGGGAGATTGTTGGAATCACTCCTAAACCTTAAGTCAAGTGTTAGTAATTCATATATAATAGTTAGCTTAATATGGCCTTTATGTTAGTAATTAGCCTTAGGCTTATGTAGAAGGCCCATAAGCCTAGGCCAAGTCAAATAAGGAAAAGGATGGGAACTAGGAGTGTTGCCCTAGCTTCCCTCCTATAAATACTCTTGTAAACCTTCACTTGAAGGTTGGTTGTTCAATTTATTCTCTCATTCATACCTTACGCCTAACCATTCAATATTTACATGTGTGTGTGTTTGGATATTGTTCAACCGATCTCTTCTCCATCTTATTTCTACATATTGATGCTTGTGTTACATATATGGGAACCTAACACAAATAAAGTCAACATGGGCCAAATTTGAAAGTCAAAACCAGAATTTGATTGATTTCTGTTTTCAATTTGTCTAAAAGTTAGCTTTATATTGATTTGAGTCAGCAGAATTAGTTGAGATCAGTTTCCATAAATTTTCAATAGTTTAATTGCCTTTAGTTCATTCTAAGGTAGTGTTTGGTTTATGCTTATTTGTGAGGTTTGAATCAATTGGATTTGTTCATTCTAAGTTTTTTAAGTCTAATTACTGTTCTCATAAGTTTATTAGTCATAGTTATAAGTTTTCAAGTCTTATAGATGTTTTAGACTCATTTGTTGAATCTGTTTTTTTTTCCTGTCCATAACAGTTAGGTTCATGCTTGCTTATGTCATAGATAAGGTTAGGTTGTTGCTTATTTAGAAAGCTTACCATGTAGATTTCATTTGTTTCTGCTTAATAGTGTTTTTAGAAGCTAGTTTATATCATTGTTTTAAGTCTGCATTAAGGTGTTATCTGGACTGCACATCAGTTTCTAGTTCTGTCATATCAGCTTATTGTTAAGCTGATTTTTAGCTTATTCTCTTGTGTTATTTGTTTAATTATAGTTTCTTTAGGTAGATTATAGTCTGGATTTTACATATTTCCCCTTAGTTAGGTTCTTAGGGCTTATTTAGTTTGCTTATCAAGGACTGCTTATCACCCCAATCTGCTGCATCAGCCCTTATTTGCCTTAATCAGCTTTTGGTTTTGATTTTTAATTTCCTCATTTTACATACTTTTTAGCTGAAATTTTGGACATCAGAACTTTGGTTGGTTATTCTTAACAAGCTATTTTTAGTTTAATTTTAGGAATTTTCTAAATTAGTTAAACTTGTGCTCAAAGTAGCTGGTTCAGGACTGTTTGGCTTGTGATTTTTAGGATATAGTTAAGTGCTTTTTAGCTTTAGCTTGTGTTTATTTAGGTCATAATCAGTTCCATTAGGGTGATTTAAGTTAGTTAAGGATTGTTTTAGCTTGTTGGAGTTTCTGGTAGCTTTTTAGTACTGTTTGCTTATTTCTAAAGTGCTTTTTCACTTCAATTTCATTCTCAAATGTTTATCCTGTAATCCCTAGTTGTATTTGTTAATTTTCATAGATTCCCCATATTATTTAGGACTTTTATGTAATTTTCCATAATTTTATGTAGCTTTTTACTATTTTTCAGCATTTAAATTCAGTTTTTAGCATTTTTAATGAGCTTTTAATTCAAATAATTAAAAAAAGGTTCAGAAAAATATAATTTTAATTTTAATAGATTTAGAAAATTCATAAAGCTAGAAAAAGTATTTTTCCAGATTTTCTTAGTTAAAATAGTATTTTCTAGCCATTTAATTAGTTTAAATCAATTTTAAATTCATAGAAAATAGAAAAAAATTCAAAAAAATATAAATTCAGTTTTGAAAATTCTTTTTAGATAGTTTAGATTTTTGAAAAATATTTTTGTAATTTTATCATAAGTTTCATAATTTTCAGCATTTTAAATCTATTTTACAAGTTTAAAAGTAGTTTTTAATTTAAATAAAATCAAGAAAAATCATAAAAATTACTTTTAAATTTCCAATAATTTTTAAATCATATTTTTAGCCATATAAAATTATTAGAATACCTTTAGGGGTTAAATTAGATTAGTTTGCATTTAATTCACATTTCAGATTAATCGTATTTAGCATTTTAGTTTTAATTTGCGTAATTAGTCATAGTTACTTGTTTGCATCATAGATTTTGTGATTTTAATTTCTTCTCTTTACTTTCCCTTGCCCCGTAGTTTAGAAATTATCAAAATTTCCCCTTTCCCTATTTAAATCCCGAATAACGCGACGTGAGTTGAAAGTTCCATTCATCTCTCGCTAGGAACGATCCCGATGCTCAAATCTAATACATTTGAGTTACCCAATACTACATTAATCTATAATTGGTTTTCCCACTAAATTAATTTTTGGTGCCGCTGCCGGGGAAGGCATGTAGTGAGTTTCCGATTCCGTCTCGATTCGCGTGTATTTGAAGATCCTTCCTCGAGAAGTTATTGTTTTTGTAAATATTTCTTTTTCAGAAACCCAAAAACATCTAAAAAACCAAAACATTCTTCCGAGAGTGTTTACAAAACCATAAAAATTTAAAAACCAACAAAAGAAATCGAAACGTCAATTGTTACGTCGGCTCACCTCAAGAGTACAACCTATACACGGGGTATAAGGAAGTTTTGACATTAAATTGCAGACTGAAGAAAGATCCACTCTTCTTTCCCGCTTCGCTGCGCGTATTATTAATACAAATAAACCGTAAAAACGTTTATTTATATTTTACGATCTTCTAATGTTTTGTCGATAACAAACGTAAAATCATTTTAACGAAACAAATAAAATACGTAAACTGTTTGAGCCAATAGTTTTCTAGCACACTTACGTTTTCACATAAAACACTAAAACAAGTATAAGTGATTTTATGATTTTGTAATACATATGTACAACAACTTGTGTTTACATATTTGGGTAAATATATATATACTTAAACTAGTATATACTAAAATGGGTAAAACTAACAAATGATATTGACCCATAACCCATGGTTTTATCCAAACCATTTGACTAGGTACATTGAACTCTTGAGATACATTGTATCTAATAAGAAACCAATGGATCAACCCATAACCAAAATACCCAAGGGTAAAGAGGAGCGTCCCACGGATCCCTAGCTTTACGCTAGCCGGATCCTTGGTGGGAGGGATCCGTGGGATCCGGGGAACATTGAACTTTCTCCTCCATAAATAGTGAGCCATTTCTTCCTTTTGGCTCACCACTTTCACACATACTTTCTCCAAGTATTGTACCTCTCTAACCAATGATCCTAAGGGATCTTTCTATGTAGTTTGTCTTTTGTTTTTGTGTGATTCTCTAGGTTCCTCTTAAAGGCGAGATTACCACTTCTTGAAGTCGAGCAAGCTCAAGTCCATGAGTTGCCAGACTTCGTCATCATCAAGACAACTGAGGTTTTCTTGTTGATAGTTCTTTCTTCCTCCGTAGATGTGTTGTGTTGAAGGCATTAGTGAAGGATGCCGAAAGAGTCATGAATAAAGCATTAGTGAAGAATGCTAAAGGTGTCAAGACGAAGACATTAGTGAAAGGTGCCAAGCGTTGTGTCAAAGGCATTAGTGAAGGATGCCTAGGAATCAAATCAAGTGGCATTAGTGAAGAATGCCTAGATCGTATAATCGATGAGGTGCATCGTTATACATATAGTGATTGTTTATATTCAAGGATGGCGATATCCTTGATTGTGTTGTAATAAGGAGTTGGTCTCCTTGGGATTAGGTGTTGTGTTGTGTTGGTTAGTAGTTCCTCCATTGAAATGGAACTAGGTACTTAGCCTAGTACCTGATAAAGGGTAGGCGACGTTGTGATAGGATTAGTTCTCCTTGGAGTGAAAGAACTCGGTGGTTAGCCTAGCACCTGATAAAGGGTAGGCGACGTTGTGTTAGGTGTGGTTCACCTTGGTGTGAAAGAACTCGGTATTTAGCTTTGTACAGGAAAAAGGTGTAAGCGACGTTGTGAAGGCTTCTCCGCCATAAGGAGTTGGTGTAGTGATTAAGAACTCTCGAGTAGGTGACTCGGGGAGTGGAGTATGGCAAGGAAGGTGTCCTTGTAGCCGAACCACTATAAATACTCGTGTTGTGGTTATGTGCCTCTTACTCTTTATCTTTCATTATACTTTTATATATCTATCTATCAAAGTCCAACATACACATTTAAATAGATTGACATAAGTTGCTCTAAATATTTTAAAAGGAAGATTTAAATTGGTAAAACTATTCAACCCCCCCTTATAGTTTTCCACAATTGGCATTAGAGCTTCGTTACCAAGTTTCTTAGAGTATGTTGTACTTTAAAAACTTGATACGATCCGTGTATGTTTGAAACTTACAAAGAAGGATTTTTCAAGTCATATTTTAAAAATCGTTATAATGTTTATTGTTGGACAATGATAGAATGTTCTAACATTTTCCTTGTTAAGTATTCTCCATACTTGAATTTGGGCGTACCAAGAAGATCATGAAGAATCTATCTAAATATTTCTTTTCGCAAAAAGAATGTTTAGTATTGTTTTTCTCACACATGAATCTGGAGATTCCAAGAAGATCACAAAGCATTTCATCTAAATACTTCTTTTCTTAAAAAGAATATTTAGCTAAAGTATGATCGTTAATAATTTACTTTTGTTTTATTATTGTTAAAATCTTAGTTGCATAATTAATATCTATTAGTGATTACTTAAGTTGTTATCTATATTAAAGTCATCATCAAGAATAGTATTCTTCGATTGATTAGTATAAACTACACTACCAACTCGTAATAATGATATCTTGGTTATTCGATAGCCTTAATCATTATCCATCACAAAGGAATTATTGACACTTCATCTATGTCAATAAATTTCCGTGTGAAACTTCTTATATTATGATAAAATGGGATTTTATCATAATCTTTGATAAACCTTCCAAGAATTGAGACTAATTCTTAAAAAGGGAACCACGTCTAGTAGGATTAGTACTAAACCACAAAACTCAAATCACAAGTTATTAAGCTTAAACATCAATCTCTATGAGTTTTTAGAACTCCCAAACCAAAGTTATCAAGGAATGCTTACGTTTATTTTTGCTTCGTCATGCCGATCCCTCAAGTTACACTAGCCGGATCCCAAATGAGAGGGATCCGCGGGATTCGTGCAACAGAAGACATGATAAGTTAGTAATAATCACTGTGGATGTTCTACAATTATATTCACCTCAAAGACTCACGAACAAGAACACAACTACTATTCAAAGGAGCAATTTGATCATTTCTCTAAAGCATAACAATCACTTGTGTAAGTATAATCTTTACTACATTGTTAATTTAATTCCTTGATTTCTAGGATTACAATTTCTTCATCTTTAAGAGTTGGGTTCAAATGGGTTTATCATAATATGCCACCACATTATTTTCTAAGATAATCTAAATCAAAGAATTAACATTGTTAATACAAATTAAACACATTTCTTGAATTCAACAAAGATGACGAGAGCAAAATTGTGATCAAACCCTCTAGGTTACTATTCACAATTAACACCACATTGTGATTGTATTGTTTAGGAACAATCATGCCAAGCAACAAACAACAAGACTACCAAGACACCGCTCATTACATACCAATGTACCATAGAAAAGATAGACTTAGTCCGGACGATAGGAAAGCCTTTAAAATGCTTGAAAATAGACTCTTTCACAAAGGTCGAGTTGTTGAACATTCTTTGCCAATACCGACATAAGGGAAGTTTTTGGAACTATTGGGTTTGATTGTTTATTGGACATAAACGAACAAATTTGCCCAGTCTTTGTACTCGAGTTCTACAAGACCATGAGGATTACTAGAAATGAGGATGGGTCCATCTCGATTGTCTTCACCGTAAATGAGCATGAATACACCCTTTCGCTTGTAGAGTTTGGAAGAATAATAAGGGTTCCATATCAAGGTGTTTGTATGTATTCTAATGAGTGGTCGTTGGAGGAGATACACTCTATGGTTGATCATCATGCAATCTATCACATGATAATCCCGGAAGCAACCACGGTGAGAGACACCGTGTTTTTGCTAAGAGCATCCCCATCAAGGGTTACTAGGAAGTCGAAAGTGATCTATAGGGATCCTTTCCAAATGGAGCTCTCCGAGATGTACGGATTGTATAGGAAATGGGAAGATGTGATTAGGGAGAATGTGGTGTGCCTAGTAGGAAACAAGGATCACCCCAACGCATGTCTAAGTTTCATGATCTATTGCCTAGTGATTGAGACTCGCTTTAACCTTGCCTACTACATGATCAAAAGAATGGCAAGTGTAAGAAGCATGGACAAGATGGTGCTCCCGTATGCAATGCTCCTAACCCGTCTTGCTAAATTCATCTTTGTATTAGATCCTTCTCCGCAATCCTATGATCATAGCTTTTGCAACAAGGTTATGGTGTCATTGACCGAGGGAAGAACTACAAGGTTCATGGTAGATGGAAAAAGGCCTCACCCACCACCCATAGATTCCTCGGAAGAAAGGGAGAGGCAAAGAGAAGGTGAAGGAAGTAGCAACCCACTCGGAAATACCGAACTCGACCCCTTGGAATACATCAACCAATTGCCGGACGTTCTGGTGCATCACCCGAATGGCAACAAACCAAGGGAATCTTCAAGTGCTTCGCCAACTTCTTGAAGAAGAAGAAGTAGAGGTGGTATGATAAAGAGTGGAGGACGGGTGAAGACGGGAAGGAGAGGAGAAATGAGGTAAGGTCATAGGACCTAAATTTGTGAACAACAATTTCAAACAATGGGTTGTAACACTTAAACAATGCTTATGTAGGATAGTGTAGTATGTAGGTCTTGCCATATTGTCGCACTAAACAATCTTAACTTAGGAACTTGTAGAATGAGATTTTACGACTCCTTGAAAACATTCAAGTGGTCGTCGTCACTCATTTTAGGAAATTTTAGCACTCCCTACTTCGCTATGCCTTATATTTGTTGTGTTCTTGCATTTAGTCCCTATAGAAACAACTAGGAGAATCATTTACTAAAAAGTGCAAAGTTACACATTTGCTTTAAAGCCTTCTCGATCTGCAAAGAGGCGGATCCCAAAGATTATAACTAGCCGGATCCCTCCTAGGGAACCAAGGGATCCGTGACTACAGATGAGCAATACAGACTTGCTTATATCAAAATAGCTCACTATATCACCTCACACTAGTCAAACATAAGATATTAGAGCTAACTAAGTCTTCCTCAAATATTTGAAAGCCTCACAATCACCCATGGCTTACCTAGGATATATTTCAAAGTATTTTTGATTTATCAACTCATCAAAACTCACCATATTTCCGCTCCAACGCTCACACATTATTTATCACATCCCATAACACTTAGTTTGGTATATCCATCAATTTTAACAAATTGGTCTTAATCACTTTTGACTCAAAATTAGGCTCAAAACTAGTTTTTCATTTTTTCTTTATTTTTTTAAGATTTTAGTAAATTTCTCTTGAGTCATCATCTGACTTCTAGAACTAATTACCACCATTTCTCCATATCAATTCAAATGGTATCCTTGTCAAACACTTAGTTAAGACTACCTAAAGTCAATTTTCTTACCCAAAACCATCATTAAGCACCATCACCCATTATGGTTGAGCATTTAAGATATCCACCAGTTAAAGACTTCAAAATTAAGTCAAAACCTTGAAATACATAGGTAATAAACCTCACAAAAGCATAATCATTTCACCTAAGAACCTCGTTCTGATCTAATCCCTGGTTTATAACCGACGGATCCTTGGTGAGAGGGATATGGGATCTATACGCAGTAGTGTTTAAACCAGCCTTCCCTCTTCAATTTTAAACCACCTTTTGGTTATCTAACCAATTTTAGCTTTCATTTATTATCTCTCTAGAGCTGATCAAAATCCTAAGTGCATGCTTAATCCTCTTAGTGGCTAAGAATTTAATTCCCTAATTCAAATTACCCTTTATAAATCAAACACTCTTAAAGTTAAGGCACCACTCTCACTTATCTTTCAAAAATCAGCAACTAGAAGCTCATATAGCATCATTATCATCACTATGACTAAGGCTCTTAGCAACAACTCCTCAACCAAAGGCTCATCCAAAATAAAGGGTCAAATGATACATGAAATCTCATCCACCGAATCATCTCCCATAAGAGATAACAATACTAGAATCCCACCTCTTCAAACCCATTCAACAAATGCTAAGAGAACCGCAAGGATTAGCATCAAACATTTCGGACTAGAAAAAGGATCTTCTAGTTCAAAACCAAACATGGCTGGTTCTAGAAAGCCATCTAAGTCCTCATTCCTTGAGCACAGATTTAACGAGCCTCTTCCTCACCCAAATATCTATGCATTAGAGCACTCGCCACCAAGAACCACCCACAACACCGAATAGTCCATCATGGGAAACAAGGAACAATCATGGACATGATCATATGGAGGAATTTCCACTACCACCACCCTCACCTTTAGTAGAACCTCATCCCACACCTCAAGATGAAACCCCTCAATCATTCTTAGAGCCTCCTCAAAACATACATTTTCCTCCGGTTCCCAATCAAGGCAATAGTTGTCCAAATTGTCTAATCACCCAAGGACTTGTTCAAGAAGTACAAAATGAGTTACATTTCATGTTTAATCATCTTCTTGCAAAATTGGATCAAATCAACAAGTCCACTCATTCCTAGACTCAAGCACATTGTTGCGTTTTAAGTTTAGTAACTAATTAGTATTAGTAGTATTTGTATGACTAGATCATTCTCTTAGTTTTAGAGATTTGTTTGAATATCTCTTGGTTTTATTGAATGATCACTTATATGTCATGTTGCTTTGTGTTTATGCTTGCTAATTATATACATATCTCACCTCATTATTAGCAATATTTGACATATCTTCATTGCTGAAGAATCTGTCACCAGACAGCCGGATCCCCACAAAATGCCTAGACGGATCCCTCCACAAAAGGGAACCGTGGGATCCGTTGTACAGAAGAACAATTTACTACTAACTTGAGTTTTATTTGCAGGAAATTATGCACTACACTCTTGTTTTCTAACCTTTATTTTGTAGATTTTCAAAATACACATGAAGATTTTGACACAATAAAGCTAGGAGGAGCTTTGTGTCAAACCATACATTGCAAATCCATTTGCAACTTGATCCTTATTTGGATTACTCTTCATGACACCCCATTGCAAAGTTGCAATCTTCAAGGGGGGGCATTTTCGTCACAAGGACGAACCATTTGCAAACACAATTGCAACACATTAGCTCACTTACTTTTATGTACTTGATGCCCTCACAAAGGGACGGACTTGTCAAGGAGGAGTTAAGACGAGAACCATTCCCGTCACTTGCTCTCTTTACATTTTTTTCTCTTTACATGTTTTTCTTAAAACTTTGTGTTAGTTTCTTTTCGACGCTCTTTTTGTTTCGACAAAAAGGGGGAGAAGAGAGTAAAAACTCCAATTCAAAATTTTTATGAATTCTAGTTTTTCCTTAAAATAATTTTATGTTTTGTCATCAACAAAAAGGGGGAGATTGTTAATACAAATAAACCGTAAAAATATTTATTTATATTTTACGATCTTTTAATGTTTTGTCGATAACAAACGTAAAATCATTTTAACAAAACAAATAAAATACGTAAACTGTTTGAGCCAATAGTTTTCTAACACACTACGCTTTACACATAAAACACTAAACCAAGTATAAGTGATTTTATGATTTAGTAATACATATGTACAACAACTTGTGTTTACATATTTGGGTAAATATATATACACTTAAACTAGTATATACTAAAATGGGTAAAAACTAACAAATGGTATTGACCCATAACCCATGGTTTTATCCAAACCATTTGACTAGGTACATTGAACTCTTGAGAAAAATACCCATGGGTAAAGAGGAGCGTCCCACGGATCCCTAGCTTTACGCTAGCCGGATCCCTTGTGGGAGGGATCCATGGGATCCGGAACAAGAACTTTCTCCTTTATAAATAGTGAGCCATTTCTTCCTTTTGGCTCACCACTTTCACATATACTTTCTCCAAGTATTTTACCTCTTCTAACCACTCGATCCTAAGGGATCTTTCAATGTAGTTTGTCTTTTGTTTTTTTGTGTGATTCTCTAGGTTCCTCTTAAAGGCTTAGATCACCACTTTTTGAAGTCGAGCAAGCTCAAGTCCATGAGTTGCCATGCCATCATCAAGACAACCAAGGTTCTCTTGTTGATAGTTCTTTCTTCCTCCGTAGATGTGTTGTGTTGAAGGAATTAGTGAAGGATGCCGAAAGAGTCACGAATAAAGCATTAGTGAAGAATGCTAAAGGTGTCAAGACGAAGGAATTAGTGAAAGGTGCCAAGCGTTGTGTCAAAGGCATTAGTGAAGCATGCCTAGGAATCAAATCAAGTGGCATTAGTGAAGAATGCCTAGGTCGTATAATCGAAGAGGTGCATCGTTATACATATAGTGATTGTTTATATTCAAGGATGGTGATATCCTTGATGGTGTTGTAATAAGGAGTTGGTCTCCTTGGGATTAGGTGTTGTGTTGTGTTGGTTAGTAGTTCCTCCATTGAAATGGAACTAGGTGCTTAGCCTAATACCTGATAAAGGGTAGGTGACGTTGTGATAGGATTAGTTCTCCTTGGAGTGAAAGAACTCGGTGGTTAGCCTAGCACCGGATAAAGGGTAGGCGACGTTGTGTTAGGTGTGGTTCACCTTGGTGTGAAAGAACCTGGTATTTAGCTTTGTACCTGAAAACGTGTTTTGACGCTTGAAGGCTTCTCCACCATAATGAGTTGGTGTAGTGATTACGAACTCTCGAGTAGGTGACTCGGGGAGTGGAGTAGGGCAAGGAAGGTGTCCTTGTATCCGAACCACTATAAATACTCGTGTTGTGGTTATGTGCCTCTTACTCTTTATCTTTCATTATACTTTTATATATCTATCTATCAAAGTCCAACATATACATTTAAACTAGCTAAAAGACCCGTGAAATTCACGGGTATTTTTAAGTAACGTCTAAAAAAGTAGTAAATGATATTGCGTTATGAAGTTATAAGTATACAGTTGATAATAACTAAAGTATACAGTTGGTAATAACTAAACATACGTTATATGAAACAAAATGGTAAAACAATCCAAAAAAGAAAACAAACATCTTTAATCCTTTATTTCTACTAAAGTGTTTGTTTGTTGATAACAATATAAGTGAAAAAAAAAGCACATAAAACATGTCATGTAGATATTTGTACATGACGATTGAACATTGATCATATACCTTGTAGTACCTCTTTGTAGACAACGTTTGTTGCACGATTTGAGATATTACGCTCTTGATAACAACTCACAAACTTCAAGCATCTTTTGCTTTTTATCTTGTAAACGGAAACATACAGTTGTCCATGCGTGAAAACATGTCATGGGAGATACAAACCAACCTTTGAAAGTGATTTTCAATTGCTCTTATTAATTGGCATAGCAAATGAAATGGACACTGGATATTGTTTCTTATAATCATTAGTCGTAAACGCTATCCAACAGAGTAATTCTCAACCTTTGATTATCACCGCTTTCAAAAGTGTGTTCCGCTTACTATCTTTGCCTCAATAGAAGTTCTTACTAATCTAATGTACCACAAGTCTTGTTAATTCGTTGGATCGATCAGATTTCTCAACAACATTATCGTAGACACCTACTTAATGTAAGCTTGTTGTTTGTAACACTCGAAAACTTCAATCCATTGATAAATTTGTGAGAGAAAATGAATTCATTTATAGCGAACTGCTTAGATCTATCATTGTTGTCGCAACTTAGATAAATCATTTCTCCCCATCAAACGCCTTCAAGAAATGATGTATCGTCCATGCATTTCCTCAGTCGTGGAAGGCAATATGGCCTTTTCTTGAAAAATAGGTTGCATCATTTATGTGACTCAAAAAGTTTGAATAAGTAAAATCAATAACATATGTCACTGGATCATATAACTCATCAATGAGAATCTTATCGAGTATATAACTTCTCATTAAAGGATTAAAGAATAAGAATATTTTGAAAAGAAAAAGTAAAGTAAAAAAAAAAAAAAACTTATATTGTGTGATAAAACTTGTGTTTTTCTTCATAACATCGGTTTATACGGAGACTTGTCAAAAAAATTGGATAATTTAGAAAAGCATTTATGGGATTCTTTTAACAACTCTTGTTTGCCGAGTGTATAACCCGTCAATTTTTTGGATATTAATTTACTTTTGAAATATGAGTAGGGTTGATAAAAGACGTAACAAACTGATAAACTCAATAACAAAATAAGATAAAATAACAAATTTGTTCGTACATCATGACAGATTAAGAATTTAAAAAGTATCACACATGCATAAAAGATAGTAATGAAAGTTGAGAGGATATCGTAATGAAACTAAATAAAGTGATTACATAGATGATATGAAAATCATTCATAATGAAAGAACTATTTATTCCTCGCTTGATTTTTTACAATTTTGTTTAATCTAAGTCATGGTACATGTGATCGATCAAAATCTAAGTAAATGTTAAAAATATATATTTGAATTTTGAATCCTACAAATGGAAAATGATACAAAGATATTTAGCAATTCCTTGTATATAAAACTTAAATGTTTTCCTTAATTATCTATCATCATTCAATTATCATACAAATTAGGGATGAGCACTAGACGTATCTTAATGAGACCGAACCCGCATCAATTGGTGGTACCATTTTTTTCCGAGCATGAAAGTGGTAACGGTAATCGCATCGGACGGGATTCGGGTATCGATCCTATACCTGTACTCTGCACCGAATGGAAAATCGCATATACGTTCTTCCCATTTTTTTAAACCAAAAAAGATTTCAAGAAAATGCAAAAAATAATAAGAAAAACATGCATTTTAAAGTGATTCCAAACTACTACGTGTCACAAAACGCAACCAACACTTAAATAAATACATCACAAAGATATTTGTAACATACAAAAGTTCCAAAACTTATAAAATAGGTTCGGATTTAATTTTTGTGAGCGGTTATGAAGGATCTATAGTTGCCACAATAAGTTTTTCAAACGTTTGGTTTCTTTTCATATGTTTTTCATGACTATTGTTTGATATGGAACAGGCCAAATGAGTGTTTGGATAAGTTATTTAATTTTAAAATATGACTACTCAATTTACGGGATTTTTTCAAGATTCTCCTTTTGGTACCGGGTACCGTATTAGTGGTACCGAATTTTTGGGCTCAACCATGGTACCAAGATCGTTGTAAAGTACAAAAGTCGATACCGTTTCAAGACGGTTCGCACGGTTCCGTACGGTTCCAAATTTGATACCGGATTCGGGTCCAAATGCTCATCCCTAATACAAATAAACTTCATTGAAAATTTAAGAGAATCAAATACATGGCTCACCTTCAAAATCAAATTCAACGATGGGCTCTTTCTCAGATATATTACATGGAGACTCATAAAACGCTACATTCACCTGTAAAGAAGGCAACAAAATGAAGAAAACATTAGTTTCAATAGTCATGAACAGAATAGCATCAATATATTAAAAAACAAATATAGATTGTTTTTTTTCATACATTGTGAAAAAGTTTTACCAAATAAGGAGAAGAACATTTATTAGTTTTACCAAATTAATTGGAATGAGTATCATAAATCAAGTTATAACTAATCCTTTAACCACACATATATATAGTTCTTTACCCAAAAGAAATATATAAACAGCTTGAACGTAACTTGAGTTTCAACTTTGATTACAACGTAACTTATTGATTACAACGAACGACTTCTGTAACTTTGATTGCAATGAAAGCGCAGCTATTCTCTATCATTACTTAATGTATTATTCTTTTAATATTCTTATCAAAATAAAAAGAAATCAAATAACCTAATGATTTACCAGGAAATCGAGAAAAATAATGAAATCACGATACGCTTTTTCCTTTGGCCGTAAACAAAAATGAAATCATGCTAGAAGAAAATCCAAACTAACAAATGAAATAACAAACTACACTATGAAACGTAACACAATGGAAACCAACTGAAACCTTGATATGGTCGGACTTCAATTCACTTGCAAGAAGAATGATAAAAATGAAAAAGATAAATTCATGCAATTTAGAAAGAGAATAGTTATTTTACATACTAAATTTTTCTCATATACTAAGAGACTCATCTCCATCATCCATTTAAAAGAAATCAATTGCTGAGATTAAATGCATTTTATTATTTCACATATTTTTTATAATTTAAATATCTCTTAAAACGTTAATTGTTAAACGAAAATATTTACACCGTTAATTTGTTTTAGCATTTAATTATCTTCAGACGTATGTATCTTAAAGCACCTTGATATACTTTCAAAAATGCTTTGCTATCTGCGTTTTTTTTCGCCGTTTTTTTACGCTATACGAAAAATCATATCTCGATAAATATTAATTGAATATCACATGTGATATCACATAAATCATATATGATATGTAATATCATATGCGATATGATATGTATATCATATGTGAATTTACACTAATATCACATGTGATATTAAATATCATATATGATTTAACACTAATATCGTATGTGATATTCAAATTAGTGTTTTATCATATATGATTTTTTTAATGCAAATTTCAAGAACGTGAAAAAACGAAAAACTTTAAAACGTGAAAAATATGAAGAAAAAAAAATCGTCGAAAGTATATCAAAGTGCATATATATAGAAAGATAATTAAATGCTCGTCGCAATGATATATTTTTTTTCGCTTAACGATTAACGGTTTGAAAAATATTAATATTTGAAAAAAATGATGAAAGCAGATTTTAAATTGTTGAATTAAACTCATCCATTAAATCAATAAAATGAATGGTCGGAGATCCTCCTGGTATGTAAAAAATTTTTTGTCCTCAAATGATCTTAAATCATATAGAAATGCATAAAACGTAAATGTTGCATCTTATATAAATTAAGAGGAGTAGCTTATTTTATATACCAACTTTTTCTTACATATCAAGGAACTCATCTCCACCATCCACCTAAAAATAAATCAATGACCTGAGATTTAAAACATTTTATTATTTCACCCACTTTTTATTATTTAAATATCTCTTAAACCGTTAATTGTTAAGTGAAAATATTTACACCGTCGCGAAGAGCATTTAATTATCTTTCTATAGACGGACACTTTGATATACTAAAAAACGCTTTTTCATTTTTTTGTCTTTTACGTTATTTCTTGAAATTTGCATGAAAAAAATCACATATGATTAAACACTAATTTGAATATCATATGTGATATTAGTGTTAAATCATATATGATATGTGATATCACATGTGATATGATATGTATATCATATGTGATATTACACTAATATCACATGTGATATCACATATCATATATGATATAACACTAATATCATATATGATATAACACTAATATCACATGTGATATTCAAATTAGTATCTAATCATATATGAATTTTTAATGCAAATTTCTATGAACCTTAAAAAACGAAAAACTTTTAAAAAACGTGAAAAATAATAAAAAAAAAATTGTCGAAAGTATATCAAAGTGCCTATCTATAAAAAGATAATTAAATGCTCGTCGCGATGATATTTTTTTTCCGCTTAACGATTAACGGTTTGAAAGTTATTAATATTTGAAAAAAGAGAATGAAAGTGGTTTTAAAATTGTTAGATTAATCTCATCTATTAGATGAAACAAAAATAGATGATGGAAATTGATCCTCAGTAAATGATATTTTGTCATCTTAAATCATAAATTAAATGTGCAACATCTATTGCAAAACAAATTTATTAATATTGTTAATGTCTCTAATTAATAAAAAAAAAATTAAAACAGTTTGACTAAATTTGAAAATGCATAAGAGAAGGTGTATCAGATAAGATTTCTAACAAATATATTATTAAACGCTGCCATTATTTGATTTTTTATAATTGCATTTTTTCAAAGGTCGAAAGTTTTAGTGCCACGTGTCACTTGCAAGTTAAAAGTTAATTATAGAAAATATTAATAGCAGGCTTACTAAAAACTGTGTTTTATTAGATAGTATAGATAGATTGAAATAAGTTAATCTAAATATTTTAAAAGGAAGATTTAAATTGGTAAAACTATTCAACCCCACTTCTAGTTTTCCACACGTACTTTTGAGAGCTACCGAGCACCGATTGACGGGACGGTTACCAAAAATAGTGTGTTTTCAAAAGTTTTCTCAAATATAAAAACCCCAAAATATTTTCCTTTTCAAAATTTGTTTTTCCTTTTATGTTTGCTTTTATTAAAACCCAAAAATGCTCTTCGTTATCCTCTGAAATGTTTAATTCTTATCTCATCACCCTCTAATTTGTTTAATTCTCCACAATGCTCGATTTTTCACCGTTCGATCCCCATGATCCTCGGACCATAGAGGATTTCTATCGTCCGTCACCTATCGGTCGAGGAGGACCGATTGCTCCGATATCCGTTCCGGGAGAAAATTTTAGATTGAAAAGTCATATGGTTCGTCTTCTTCGACAACATTGTCAATTCCATGGATTTCACGACGAAGATGCTAATATGCACTTGAAAAAGTTTTTATCTATCACTCAATCCATGAAGCAATGTATGGCGCTTTCAAGATGATATCCCATTGAATCTCTTCCCATTCTCTAAACCCACAAAGCCTAAACTTGGTTTTACACCCTTGAAAAACATTCAATTCATACTTGGGAAGAGATGTTTGGCAAGTTTCTTTCAAAATACTTTCCATATTCAAAAACGATGCGGTTGAGAAAAGAAATTCTTAATTTCCTTAAATTACCCAGGAATCCAGATTGAAGTTTAGGAAAGATTCAAATCGTTATTATAGAAATGTCCCGATCATCGAATTTTGCTTCTTGACCAAATCCTAACCTTTTATCATGGTATCACTACAATGATTCATCGAGACAAAATCATGTTGGCGTACTGGTGGAAATCTCATGAGGAAGACTCCTCAAGAAGCGTATGAATTGATCGAGAATTTGACACAATATCATTATCAGTGGGATGCTGACGTTCCTTACGATTCTACCACTATGTTTAGTGATCATTATTCCAAGAAAATTTCCGTTATGAGTGCACAAATTGACGTCTTTGGCAAGCAAGAAAGATATATCAGTCACCATTATCAACAAAGACCAAGTCATCCACCGCCTTTTACTATTCCTGACTGACGATAGTGATGACGATGAACCGTTCAAGAAGAGAACTTAAAGATTGATGACGATTCTTCGAGTGGCAATCCCACTCTCATTTCTAATCTATCATTTCCACTTTCCCCTTCACTCACGCTGAGAGAGAAGTGACGCTGTTTGAAGAAGTCGATGATCCAATTTTCGCTACGAAATTGTTGAAACCGATCATGGATCCGCCATTAACGAACCTTCTGGATACCTTGTCAATGGGGACAAATAAGTCTAATGCACTCCTCTTGAGAAAATTGATGACCTCGTTCCAATCCCAAGGGTATCTGAGACACCTTTCGATTCGATTTCACCATTAGAAAATGGCTTGTGGTAAAGGCAGTGGAAAAACCATTATTGGTAATTAGTTCACCATTAGATAGAAGAACTAACTAGTCCTATGGTACGCTTTTGGTAAAGACAAAACAAATCTGATGATTTCGGTAGCCGTGGTTTGCTAAAAATCATATGGTTATCAATGTACCATGGTCTTACACACCAAAAACATTTGGCTACTCCAGAGTTAATGGCTTTGGTAAAGAGATCTAAATCCATTAATTTTTCAATGATTCACTTGAAAGTGATGAGAATAGTATGCAACTTAAACTGAATTAAATGTACAAATTTTCATATGTTGCCGGTTTAAAAGATGAAGCTTGGCTGGATGTCACAGTAAAGAAAACAATTCTAAAAGATACTTTGACAAGAACAGATGTTACAAAGATAAAAGCTTGAAGACTAAGAAACAATCCGGCCTTTAAAAGATGAAGCCGCTAAAGATATATTCAGCCTGACAAAGGAACTTGAAATCAAGCAAGTAGAATTCAAGTTAGGGGAGGATTGTTGGGATATCAAAGTATCAAGATATCAAAGTAATCTGTAAGTTGCAAAGCACCGAAGAAGTTAAAGACTCAAAGTATCAAGTAAAGACAAAGTCAAAGTACTGCAATATGAAGTCAAAGTACTGAAAGAACAAAAGAACTGTTATATTCGTCTATGGAAAGAATTGTATTCTATGTTTAGATTACTTGTCGTACAAGGTTATCAATTGTAAACCGATAAGGATATCCTTGAGCCTATAAAAGGACTCCTAGATTGGCATTAGACGTATTTATTTTCTAATTAGAGTTTTAGAGAAAAGTTCGATTATCTTAGAGTTGTATTATTAGAGTATTCCATAATAAGAAAATTTAGAGTTTATAATGGTTATTATTCTTAGCTTTTTAAGTAAATTCCGCAGACTTAATAAAGATTGCTCGTTTTCTTTGTTAATAATTTAGGATTTATCCGAGGTTATTAAACCTTAACAAGCTAGTTAAGATAGTTTGATTAAAGTATATCGATCCAACAAGTGGTATCGGAGCTTGTGTGGAAACTCGACTAGAAGAAACCTTACTTTAACTATATTCAAGATGTCGATCAAGTCGCTCCACCACCCTCAATCACCTCACTCGTAATTCCAATAATCAAGAAGGGAGAATATGATCTCGGTGCATGAAGATGAGGCAAGACATTGCCATTACGCACCATGCTCTTTGGAATGTTATTGTGAATGGGAATGAAGTTGTAGCAGACCCCATTGATATTCCCGGACAACCAAAGGCACCTAAACCTCGATTACAAAGAAGAACCTTAAGGAATCAAGAGAAGGCACTCAATATTCTCTTATCTGCCATTCTAGATGGTCATCTTCTCAAATTTCATGATGCTAAAGATGCTAAGCCTCCGGGTCGCTCTCAAGACCGATTTGAGGGAATGAAGCCTCTAAAAAGATGCACGTAAATTTGCTAAAGCAACAGCTTTGAAACTTTCACAGCTTGGTGAAAGAGAGAGTCTTGATGTCGATATGATAGGTTTCTTAATCTTCTCAACATGTTGGAGCTATACAAGGCGTAAGTATCGTTGAAGATGCTAACTTGAAGTTTCTAAAGAGTTTGCCATCTTCATGGCATGTGATTGCTACAATGATCAGAGGACAACAAGGTTTGAATGTCATGGACTTTGATGATCTATATCATCAACTTAAGGTGTATGAGCATGAGATGAGTGGTCAAACAAGTTCTAAGTCTCACAATATTGCTTTTCTATCATCTCAAAAAGAAGGCCAAGATTTCCAAAAGTACCGCTTCCTCAAAGTACTGCTTTCAAAGTATCTGCCTATACACCCCCTCATATGTTCAACAGCCCCACCAACTACCACTATGCCCTCAAATGAAGTTATGTGCTCCTTCTTTGCACAACAAGCTAGTTTAATTGCCACTTATGAAGAAGATCTAGCACGATTGAAGAAGATGCACTTGAAGAAATTGATATCTCGTGGCAAGTTGCTATGATCATTGCAAGAATCAAAAAGTACATGAAGAAGACAGGCAAAAGCATTGATTTCAAACCAAAAACATGGCATAACTTTTGACAAATCTAAAATTGAATGCTTCAATTGTCAAAAGACCGGTCACTTTGCAAGGGAGTGCAGGTTTGCTAAGTATCAAGCAAACAGGACATCCGAAAAGCCAAAACTTGAGCTCAAGGAAATTCCCATTATCAAACAAAGGCTTTGGTTGCTCAAGAGAAGTTATCGGTTGACCGAGTGAAGAATTTGATGATGAACCGTGACTTATCAGATGGTAGCAAAGTGGAAGATGCAAGCTTGAAGACAGAGTGGAAGCATTGGACCGAGTAATCGCTTTTGATGAAGAATCAACATGCCGCTTTGGAATCGATGATGGCTTTGGAGGATTTGACCGAGCAAGGAAAGTGATTATGATCCTGTTCAACTAGCATTGGTGGCTACTTCACCAAATCAATCTCCTATCTCCGAGGTATGCTCAAATTGCTATGATTTTTATCATAAATTACTTAGCGCTTATGTGATTGAGAGATAATTGTGTTAAGGCTAGGTTCTGAGGTAGCAGTGTTATCAAATAACCTAAGAATCTATGGAAGCCAAAATCTTAGCACATGAAACTAATGAAGTAGCTTGGCTGAAAAATATGCACAACAGATTACCGCTAAAGCTTAGTGAATGGAAATTAAACTCAGAAATTGTCAAATTGAGAAATTAACTAAGGAAAGAGATGATTTGTTAGCTAAGTTTGTCTTGGGTGAAGCCGGTCTGTCACATGTTTCTTATGTTCAAAACAAAGAAAGAGCCTATCTTAAAACTGGATTAGGTTTTGGTATGGATTTTAGTAAGATAGAAGAAAACCAATCTAGTAATCGGGATGAAGGTGAGTATGAGGATATAACCACTAGTGATGAAGAACTCATTAATTATGTAGATACATCTAGTAATGATGGTTCATTAAGTGACTCACCACCTGCATATAAGAAAGCTAATGATTATCATGTCGTTCCACATCCCATTGGCATTCATCAACCCCTTAGGCCTGATGTTTCTCGCTTTGGAGTAGACAGTCTAGAGTTTAGGAAAAAGCTAGTTGCTAAATCTAGGTCCGAAACACCCAAAGAAACTGTTGAAAACGGTGTTCAAAATCAAGCAAGCACTTTAAATCAAAGTATCGCCCACAAGCGAGACCTTCTTCAAAACCTTTTCAAAACAAGATCGCTAAACCTTTTTGGAATAATTTTGGTCAAAACAAGTTTAATCACTCACCAAGAAGGCAAAATAATTTTGGGCATAGACATAGAAGATGTCACTTTGACAAGATGGGTCGAACTGTGTTTTGTGTGTTTCAATCCTACTCATCTAATTAAGGATTGTGAACATCACTCAAAATACCTTAGAAAATTTCCAAAGAACGATCACAACCGTAAACCTAGAGAGTACAAACCAGTTTGGACTAATTCAAATAGGGTTAATCACGTAAACTTCACATCAAATCATAGATACCCACAAATGTAGAAGACCTTCAAGATCTCACACAAGATTTCCAAAGTACGTTAACTCGCCCAAGATTTCACAAAGTACCGCCGATAAAACAAGGTATCGACACCATACTTGGTATAGATTTTCTAGGCAATCTCACTATCAACCTAGAAGGTATTCCAATTCTCATAGGAGATTTAGATCAGAGGAACCAAGTGTTAAAAATGAATTGGTTAAAAGGGAAAGTACCGCTAAGGGACAAACAAAGACGCTCAACAAAAAGTGAATCGATGTTTTGTGTGACACAAGAAAATGCTAAAATCTCGGTGAAAGAGATTTATGTTGAAAACCGTAAAGTTTTGAAAATCCATATGCTAAAAATCAAAAGATAATTTTGGATCATCATTTGAAAGATAGTGGGAATTACATTCTCAAAGAATTTGAGTTTGTAACTCCACAAGGGGAACACAAGTCAATAATGGCTTGGGTTCCTAAAATCTAACTCTTTCTTTATGTGCAGGCAACCCGAAGAGGAGCTTAAAGATCATCTTATTGTGGATAGTGGTTGCTCTGGAAGTATGACAGAGACAAAGAGATCCCCGCTCGATTTTAGGAAGATTAGTAGAGGAAAAGTTGCATTTGGGAATGATCCCAATGGAGGAAGGATTACTGGGAAAGGAACAATTAAAGCCGGAAGAATCGATTTTGAGAATGTCAGATATGTGAAGGAGCTTAAGTTCAACTTGTTGTCAGCCTCTCAAATTTGTGATAAAAGCATCCCGGTTATTCAATGACACGTAATGTCTCATCCTTTCCTCCGACTTTAAACCCTGATGATGACTTGGTAATACTTAGAGTACCAAGGACAAATGATGTGTATAGTTTAGACATGAAGAGTCTACATTCTTATGGCAGAGCCACATGTTTGGTGGCTAAAGCAACATCCGAAGAGGCACATCAATGGCATAGAAGATTGGGCCATGTTAATTTCAAGAACATCAACAAACCGTCAAAGGCAATTTAGTTTGAGGTTTACCTTCAAAGACTTACAAGAATGATCAATCATGCTTGGCATGCAAGAAGGGTAAACAACACAAAGCTTCCGGCAAGAAGCTTGAGGAGAGAACTATTAGAGAACCATTGGAGTCTTACATATGGATTTATTTGGACCGCCTCTCGTGGCAAGTTTAAATAAGAAAAAGTACTCGTTTGGTTGTTACCGATGATTGTAGTAGATTCGGCGTTTTCTTTTTGGGTTTTAAAGATGATACTTTTGATGCTATCCGCATTACACTTATTATTGCTCTTGAAAACCACTTGAGACTCAAGGTTAGAGGTATTAGATGTGACAATGGAACTGAATTCAAGAACAAACTTATGGATGAATTTTGTGCAAACAAAGGCATAAAAGGGAGTTTAGTATTGCAAGAACACCACAAATGTAATGGTGTTGCGTAAAGGAAGAATAGGACTTTGATTGAAGCAGTAAGAACGATGTTAGCAGATTCTCACCTACCTATTCGCTATGTAAGGAAGTCGTAAGTACCGCTTGTTATGTACTTAATGTGAGTCTCACCACTAAACCACGATGAAGACACCCTATGAATTGCTGATGGGCACTAAACCCAACATTCGTTTTATGAAACCCTTTGGATGCCCTCTTACTATTTTAAACACTATTGATAATCTGGGGAAGTTTGATGGCAAGTCGGAAGAAGGATACTTATTGGGTTATTGCACTAACAGTCAGGGCTTTAGAGTATACAACAAAGTTACTAAGAAGGTTCAAGATTGTCTTCATGTTGAGTTTTTAGAAGATCAAGACAATGAGAAAGGTAAAGGTCCCGATTGGATGTTTGATCTTGAGATTTTATCTCCTTCAATGAATTATGTCTCAGAGAAGAAAATCAATCTTTGCACAATGAAGAAGATATCCAATATGTTGTTCATGATGTTCATATTAGACCTCGATGTCGTTCGATAAAGATCCTGTAAGTTCAAACCAAAGTACTGTTCCTAAGCAGTAATCGATTCTTCAAAACAAAGTAATTGCGTAACAACTCTCATTATTCACGAGGATCAATCTATTAAATAGGAACTTAATCAGATGCTTCTTCAAGATGTTTTAGCACATTCTTACACCGATGAACAAAGGAGAGCTTATGAAGAGGCAAAGAAGAAGAACAAGATCGCAGAGTACTCTCACAAAGATTTGGACAAGACTTTACAAAGTACCGCCGCACCGCTGACAAGATTTTAGATGATTCAATGATCCTACCATGCCCGATTAGAAGATACCGATGATGAATTTGAAGATGAAGGTATTTTTCCAAATTCCAATGAAGGTGCCGATGTTACTAATTTAGATGATAATTATGAAGTTCCACAGCCTCCAAACTTAAGAACTCATAAGGATCATCCTTCTGATCAAATCATTGGTCCTTCTACTCGAGTGCCGACTAGACACAAAGCTTAGGGTTTCACAAAACCTCACAATGCTTTACTTAGCTTTGTGTATAAACAAAACAGACTGAATCATAAGGACCATCAAACTTGCCTATTTACTTGTTTTATCTCTCAAGAGGAACCCAAGAATATTGCTCAAGCTTTGACTAAAGAAAGCCGGGTTGAAGCTATGCAGGAAGAACTTCTTCAATTTAAACTTCAAGAGGTTTGGGTTTTATGTGATCTTCCTGATGGGAAGAGAGTTATTGGAACCATGTGGGTTTTTAGAGTTAAAAGAGATGAAAGAGGTAATGTTATCAAAAACAAGGCAAGGTTAGTTGCTCAGGTTATAGACAGGAGGAAGGGGTAGATTATGATGAGGTATTTGCTCCTGTAGCAAGGATAGAAGCTATTAGAATATTTCTTGCTTTTGCTTCTTATATGGGTTTTCAAGTCTACCAGATGGATGTCAAGAGTGCCTTTCTATATGGTAAGATTACGAAGAGGTTTATGTCAAACAACCTCCTGGTTTTGAAGATCCTAAACATCCAAACAAAGTCTATAAGGTAGTTAAGGCTCTTTATGGCCTTCATCGGGCACCTAGAGCTTGGTATGAGAGACTCTCCACATTCTTATTGCAACATGGATATAGAAGGGAGCTATTGACAAGACTTTGTTTATCAAGAGAGACAAGAAAGATATCATGTTAGTTCAAGTTTATGTTGATGATATCATCTTTGGGGCTACCAAACAGTCCATGGTTAAGGAGTTTGAGCAAATGATGCGAAAAGAATTTCAAATGAGTTCAATGGGAGAGTTGACTTTCTTTTAGGACTTCGTGTTAAGCACCAAAGGAAGGTATTTTTATCACCAAGACAAGTATGTTAACACATACTTAAGAAATTCAATTTTGATGATATGAAGGTCAGTACTACACCTATTAAATCTATCAATTCATTGGGCAAAGATGAAGATGGACACCTTGTTGAAGTCAAGCTTTATAGATCAATGATTGGCTCTCTTATGTATCTTACTGCATCCAGGCCTGATATCATGTTTGCAGCTTGTCTATGTGCAAGATATCAAGTCTCACCAAAGATCTCTCACATGAATGCAAAGAAAAGAATTTTTCATATTTGAAACAACAACCAAAGTTAGGGTTGTGGTATCCAAAAGAGTCACCTTTTCACTTGGAAGCTTTTTCGATAGTGACTATGGGTGATAATTATGATAGAAGATCCACAACCGTGGATGCCAATATCTTGAAGAAGGCTAGTCTCCGGCAATGCAAAAGCGTACAATTGCAGCAACATCATCTAATAAGTTAATATGTAGCCGCCGCAGTTGTTGTGGTCAAGGTTTGTGGATGCAAAATCAACTCTTGGACTATGGGTTCAATTTCAAAAATACTCCTATCAATATTGATAATGAGAGTACAATTTGTATTGTGAAGAATCCTGTGTATCATTCCAAGACAAAGCATATTCAGATTAGGCATCACTTTATCAGAGATTGTTATGAGCATAGGCTCATCAATGTTGTTAAGGTTCACACGGATGACAATGTAGCCGATTTACTCACAAAAGGTTTTGATGTGTCACGATTCAATCACTTGGTCGTGAGCATTGGAATGATTAACTACTAAGCTATGTTTAAGGGGAGGACTATAAGGTGTTAGTATAGTCCTGCGTATTGCTTGAGGGGAGGATGCTTGTTTATACTTAGTTTATATGAAGGAATTTGGCAAAGTATCGCTTTTCCCGAAGTACCGCTTGGAAAGTATCTGGCTGAAAGTAATTTATGTGGAAAGTACCGCTTGTCGATTAAAGTATCGCTCCAACGTAATATTGATGGGTAATTGATAATAACGGTAACTTTGTTATTATAGGTCTGGATTTTTCAAATCCTACCTATAAATAACTACTTCCCGATTTTCCTCTCTATTATTACTTTACATTTTTTCCATACTTATCTCCCAATCACCATCTCTTTATTCTTCGATAAAATCTTTATTGTGCTCACTTATTCAACAATGGCTAATCGCTTAAACTGCTTCAAAGCACAATATGGTGGCTAATTTGGACAAGACTGAGGCTAATATGGCTTTTATGATATTGTTGATTATCTTATCGGTCGCCTATTAGTTATGCTCTTTTAGTTGAACCGGATGTTATTGAACCTTGGATCCAAGAATTTTGGGCTAATGCTAGAGATAACATGGAGGAGGATGAATATTATATTAGATCTACAAATGTCGGAAGGACTATCAAGATTACAGAAGCCTCTATTCGAGAAGATTTATTATTTGGAGATGAAGATGGGGCTATTCGATTTGACAAGCAACCGATTTGGGATACTTTTAGGAATCTTGGTTATGAAGGATCTTTAATGTAACAAACATTCAAGAAAGCATTATTCCTCAATGGAAGTTTTGATTCATGTACCGCCATTGCATAAGTTCTAAAAGTACTTCGGGAGCAGCTTTGGGTCCAATATAGCATCGCAGTGGTTGGACTAGCTACGATGAGTGTTTAATTTTTCAAACCTTATTTTGGATGGGATGCTATCACATATATCCTCCGGGTCAAAATGGCTGATGTACCCAAGGTTTGTGGTGTTTCTTAAACAAGCAATTGGTCGATGTTCCAAAACCCGCCGCTTTGTTACCGTTATTGTGCAACAAGCCAAAATCTTTACATTTATGGCTAGGCTAAGTGCTTTGTTCAGAGGTGGAGATATTCCATTAACTTCTACCATGATGGAAGTTGTTCAAGCTGCACGTAATGAAGCCGAGAGGATGAAGAAAGTGAAGGTCCCGAGACTGACATGGTACCGCCACAAAGTGCCGCCCAAAGTTCGCTTCTCCAAGATCCGCTCACAAAGTGCGCCACAAGGTACCGCGATTCAAAGTACCGCTTCTATTGAAGGTACCGATCTTTACGGTGGTAATCGCTTCTCCAAGCCCGAGGTTCAAGCAGAGATTGAAAGAACACCTACTCCATCTCCACAACATTCTCGCTCCTCGCTTCGTAAGAACATTCACATCTTCAAGGTGATGATCATACTATACCTCGTGAAGGTTTGACTTTAGATAATTATGCTTTGACAAGGGAGCTAGTTAGGTTGAATAAGACCTGAGTCTCAAGCTAAAGCACTTAGGAAGTTGAGACGAGGTATATTTGGTTAAGGAATTTTATTAAACCCTATATTCAAGGTTTCAACTTATGGGTTAAAGAGGAAAACAAACGTCGTAAACAACTTCGTAAGGAATTAAGACGCAAGAAGGTTCCTAAATCATCTTCACAACTTGGGAGGAATTTAGAAAAGGAAAATTTGAAAGAAGATGAAAGAAGAAAGAATCGTAGTACCGCAGAAAAGATTATTTCGTGATTCGAGGAACAAGAAGAAGAAGTGCAAGTTCAAAGTAATCATGATCAAGGTACCGAACATCAAAGTACTGATTTTCATGATACATCTATGCAAGAAGTAATAACTCCAAGGGTATTGAATTTTGAAGAAGAAGCCGGTCCTTCTACATTTGTTATAGAAGAAGAGGAGGAAGCCACATTCATACCTATTCATTCTGCTAGTGATGATGAAGTAATTGCTACAATATTAGATTTATCACAACCAAGAGGAGGGGTTACTATTAGAGATGTACAAGAAGAAGAACAACCAAGAGCTTCTCAACCACCAATTGATCCTAAAGACAAAGGAAAGGTATTCTCGTTGAAACAAAGAAAAAGAAACTCACTTTTGCGTAACTTAGAGCAATTGAAGTTGCTAGGAATGAAGCCAGAGCTAGAAAAGTTCAAGAAGAATTAGATGCTCAAGATAGAAAAGAACATGAAGCTCAAGAAGCTCAATGAAAGAGAAGCGTACCAAAAGGTGCAAGATAAATTAGATGAAGCCAATCAACCTTTACAACCCCTACACCGTTAGATATATGCCAAGAAGACCTAATTTAGCTAAGGACAGAATGCTATGATGGCTTATTAAAAAGTCGAGGATATAAGGGTTTGCGTAGTTAAACTATGTTGATATGAAAAGACTTTATGATGTCGAAACAAGAGGATTATAAGAAGAGTGTTGCGATATTAAAGACTTTTAGAGAAGAAGCTCATTGGACCAACCAAAGGAAGAAGAGCTTAAAGAGAAAAAGAAAACTGGGTTACTGATGTTCGGCCAAAGAAAGAAAAGGTTGAATTAAGATCTAAGACTAGAGATGAATTGAAGAATTATCTCAGAATGGTAGATTTTGATTATACAAAGGAAGATGATGACATGAAGATGAACAGATCAAAGATCGGTGTTTTTAAAGTTGTGAAATCCAAGAATGAAGAATACATGATTTTTCATAAAGAAGATGAAAGCTTCAAAGTTTTCAAAAGGCTATGGGATTTAATGCATATTATAGATAGAGTAGACCTATTCTACTTATATCATGTTGTGAAGGCTTACTTTGAAAATAATCCATTGAAAGGGATTGGTTTGGTTTTACATGGTGATCTCATAACTCTACAAATCAAGAAGAGAGCATTAATGATATCCGAAGAATCAAGAAAGCGGGAAATAGTTTGTCGGAGATTCTTTGAAGAATCTGGAGTTCATGTTTTGGAGCAGGAAAATGGAACAATGATACACATGTTTGCAGAAAGAAGATACCCTCTCACACTTGAGCTCATGAGAAGAATGCTAGAGCATGGATTGGAAGTAGAAGAGGATAATGAAACCGCTTGCATGGTTATCAACTTGTTTATAAACCGACTACCATTGCCGAGGATGATCAATAACTGGTATGAATTTTATTTGAATAAATACTTTTTGATATATCAAGATTTTATTCAAAGTATCAGCCGATCGACAGATTTCATCAAAGTACCGCTTTGTCGAACTAAACCTAAATAAATTTTAGAAGAAACCTTGTTGCTAAGTAATAAATATTTTGAAATAAAGGTTAAATAAATGGTTTTTGTGATGATAACATCAATAGGTTATCAATCCACCATGGTTACAAAAGGATTGACTAATCCATGAGCAAACGGCTCGGGTAAAGATATATCAAATCCGCTTTTAGTTGACAACTTGCTAATAAGTTGGATGGTATTCAACTCACCATATCAAGTAATGTGAAGAGTTGGCTAGCCCACAAGAAAATGGCTTGTGGTAAAGGCTGTGGAAAAACCATTATTGGTAATTAGTTCACCATTAGATAGAAGAACTAACTAGTCCGTATGGGTACAGCCTTTTGGTAAAGACAAAACAAATCTGATAGTCGGTGGTTTGCTAAAAATCAATTGGTTATCAATGTACCATGGTCTTACACACCAAAACATTTGGCTACTCCAGAGATAATGGCTTTGGTAAAGAGTTCTAAATCCATTAATTTTTCAATGATTCACTTGAAAGTGATGAGAATAGTATGCAACTTAAATCAATTAAATGTACAAATTGTCATATGTTGCCGTGTTGTCGAAAAGATGGAGCTTGCCGGATGCCGCCAGAAAGAAAACAATTCTAAGTGATACTTTGACAAGAACAGATGTTACAAAGATAAAAGCTTGAAGACTAAGAAACAATCCGCCTTAAAAGATGAAGTCAGTAAAGATATATTCACATAGGAACTTGAAGTCAAGCAAGTAGAATTCAAGTTAGGGGAGGATTGTTGGGATATCAAAGTATCAAGATATCAAAGTATCAGAAGTTGCAAAGTAATCCGAAGAAGTTAAAGACTCAAAGTATCGTTAAAGACAAAGTCAAAGTAATCGCAATATGAAGTCAAAGTATCGCAAGAAAAAAGAACAAGTATATTCGCTTATGGAAAGAATTGTATTTTATGTTTAGATTACTTGTTGTACAAGGTTATCAATTGTAAACCGACTAGGATATCCTTGAGCCTATAAAAGGACTCCTAGATTGGCATTAGACGCATTTCATTTTAGAATTAGAGTTTTAGAGAAAAGTTCGATTATCTTAGAGTTGTATTAGAGTATCTCAATAATAAGCAATTTAGAGTTTATAATAAAAGGTTATTCTTCTTAGCTTTGTTAAGTAAATTCGCTGCACTTAATAAAGATTGCTCGTTTCTTTTGTTAATAACTTAGAATTTATCCGAGGTTATTAAACCTTAACAAGCTAGTTAAGATAGTTTGATTAAAGTATATCGATCCAAC
>OU343217.1:42873563-42975970 GCA_910596185.1 Chrysanthemum makinoi
AAAGACCCAGCTGAACCAATGCGATGATGATGAAGAATAATTAAAACCCCAAGGCGTTAGACTCCCTGACGAGAGGAAGAATTACTAGCAAGGTGTTACACATAGGCTACATTGGGAGGATCAAAAGTTGAAACAACCTGACAAAAATACGTTTTGGTATCGGGTCACAAATGAGTTCAATAGACTCAACTTTCAACGGTGCAACAAGGATATGATGTCAAGCAAGTGAAAATGTTGAACGCTCGTTGCACAAAGTTCAACTCTTTTACAAACGCGTCGCAACGAGAACAACGAAGCGGGGAAAGTGAGATGGATGTGATGAAACAGGCAAAACTGGTATCGTGGAAAACCAAAGCGTGCACCGTTTGCTCGATGACGCTGGAGGTTTTGCGTCATTCTAAGAAATGAGACACGCCGGAACCAGTTGATTTAACCGGCGATGCCCCATAAACAAAGCGAGGCTTTGTTTGGTCATGATGAACAACCACGCCCCATAGGAAAGAAACGTGCTACCAAGAAAGCAAGATCCGAGCCGACAAGTCTTGGGGAGGCGAGCCTTTGGAGGAGCGAGCTCGTCAAGTTATTTCACGAAACTATGACAAGGTATGGTATCAAGCGTGAAACCGCCGGCGGCCTTCAACAAAAAAGATGAAACAATAACAAGGTTGGAAGAAAAAGTTTTGATGATTGATCTTGAAGGCAAAGATCCAATGTAAATGGCTTGGATCAATGAGGAAAAAGACCGAATCGTCAAAAAATATAACTTGTAACCTCGCCATTAGATTATATTATCGTCATTTCCTTTATATTGTAACGTTTAATTTGCAAGTGTTTTTTTTATTTCGTTGTAATTTTATTTTATTTTATTTTTATTTTTTAATTTCGTATTGTAATATGTTTTCAAATTTAATGATATGTTTAGTTTAATAAATGAAGTGTTTGTTTTAGTTTAAGGGTTGAAATTGAAAATATGAAATGTTAAAGTTTAACTTGGGATGTTATTGTTGTGGGTGTTTTTTGGGGATGTTAAGGTGAAATGTTAAAGCTGATGTGGCGCTGACGTGGACGATGTTAAACTTTAACACAAGTTATTGATGTGTTTGCTCTTATATAATTTTTTCTAAATATTTCTTTGTATGATTTCTCAAGTACGCGTCAATAATATGAGGAGAAAGAAATTTTGATGAACTTGAGGTTGAGGGTTTACAAGGAATAAAGTTAAACGTTTTGTTACATTTGTTTTTGGTATCTCTCCCTTAAAAATGTAAATATTTTGCTTTTTTCTTTGGTACATACTTGTCCGGTTAGGAGATATTTGTTTTGTTTTGTTTTTTAATAAAGGTATTAGTTAATATCTAATTGAAAGCTCTAGTTTGAGTGAGAAATTGAGAAATATGAAAAATCATGAAAATCGCAAATTATGGATTCATGGTTTTTATCAATTTTTTTAAGTAGAAATGTTTCAATAATGGATTAGAAGCATATTGGTGATTCAAAGTTTCGAAAATCTAACTCTTAAATTCATATTGTTTGCAAAATATCATATGTTAAAGTGTTTAAAAATTTTAAATTTTTCAGTGAATCTATACTAAATTGACTATTGTGAATCACCCATTTGCATTGAATCAACAAAAAATATTATTTCACGTATAAAAACTATAAATCCAGCTAATTTTTTCATGTTTAATTCAAAATTTATCGCATTAAGTATTTCTCATTTGATCTTGATTACAATTTTATATATAAACACAGATACTAAACAACAAGCATCAAGACAACCCACAAAGAAATGAGTCGATTTTCGGTGTTCGGGATTGTCGACTCAAACTGTTTATTTCCTTATTACTTCGAAATTAAATATTTTGAATAGAAAGTGTCAATTTGCATATTAAAACCAGTCGTTTCTCTTTCAAGAAGTAGTTTTGATGAAAAGAAATGCAAACACTCTCGGACCATCAAAATGCAATAGGGTGTTTGCGATTTTTTAAGCTGTATCAAAACACAATGTAGTTAACGTATGTTGTTTATGTATCAAAACACAGTAAGCTAATAAGAGAAAAACGAGATAGTTCATTATGGATTTTAATTATGTTGTATCAAAACACATCGCAGAAATTATCTAACGAGATCATACTAAAAAAAAATAACCTTACCACAGATTTTCCCACGATCGTGTATAGCTAGAACACCCGTCTCACTTCATACCACATTGAAAGAAATTACGAGAAATACATGTTGTGGTCATAAAAAAGCTACTACTGAAAATATGAGATATAAAAACTATATATGAAACGGATTCATACTTATATTACATTTTGTAATAAGTACGGAGTCATAACTTACAAAATAAATTAACCGTTAGTGTTCATATTTGAATGCTAAAATGTTTTGAAATTTAATATTTAAGTGTGACATCAATAAACTTTAATGAATATGTTTTTCAGGACATTTTGTTTAGAGTTAATTACATAATTGGTCCTTGTGGTTTGTCGGATCTTGCAGAAAATGTCCATGTGTTTTTTTTGACGGGTCATATCCTCGTGGTATGCAAAAGTTACGGGTTTGGTCCTTTGACGAGTCATGATGTTAGTTGACCGTTAACTTGGCAAACCACAAGGACGATTTATGTAACTAACCAAAAAAAATAATAATAAAAAAATAAAAAATAAAACTTAAAAAAAAAACTAAAAACTGAATAAAAAAAAAAAAAAAAAAAAACAGGGACATTTTCTGCAAGATCCGACAAACCACAAGAACCAATTATGTAATTAACTCAAAAAATTTATTAAAACTTAAAAAAATTTATTAAACAGTTTTTATACATTTAAAAAAAAATTATACGCATTAAAAAAAGTTTTTTTTTATGCGCTTAAAATTTTTAGTTAATACTTAAAAACATATTTAATAAAAAAATTATAAAACTTATAAAAGCAGACAAAAGCATATAAAAATGAATGAAAATATACACAAAATCGCACAAAAATACCGTGAGGGCTTAAATTTTAATGCTTATTTTGTATTTTTTTTATTTAAAATTTTTAATTTTTAAAAAGTTTATTATACTTAAAAATAAAAAAATTATGCCCTCACAACGTGAGGACTTAAATTTTAATGCATTATTTATAATGATTAGTTTTATTATGGTTGGGCTTAAAAAAATTAGGCCCTCAGAAGGCTTAAAAAAATTAGTCTCGGATGGCTTAAAAAGTTTATTATACTTAAAATAAAAATGGTGAACACTTTTACGCACATCGTTTGTAGAGTAATCGTTCATTTAGTTTTATTATGGTTGGGTCCCTCAAAATACGCATTAAAAATTTAAGCCCTCAGTTTGAGGCCTAATTTTATTTTTAAGAATATAATAAACTTTTAAAAATTAAAAATTTTAAATAAAACAAAATAAGCATTAAAATTTTAAGCCCTCACAGTATTTTAATGCGATTTTTGTATATTTTCATCAATTTTTATACGTTTTAAATACGTTTTATAAGTTTTTATCACGTTTTTTATTAAATATGTTTTTAAGTATTAACTAAAATTTAAGCGTATAAAAACTTTTTTAATCATTAAATTTGTTTTAAACATATGCTGTTTAATAAATTTTTTAAGTTTTAATAAAGTTTTTGGATTAATTATATATTGGTCCATGGTTTTGTCTGGATCTTGCGAGAAAACTTTTTTTTTTTTTTTAAAATCAGTTTTAGTTTTTTTTTAAAGTTTATTTTTTATTTTTTATTATTATTTTTTTGTTAGTTACATAAATACGTGTTGTGGTTTGCCAGAGTTAGCGATTAACTATGAGGTGGCCATCAATGGACCAAACCGTAACTTTTTATTCCAGAGGACATGATCCGTCAAAAAAAAACAGAGATATTTTAAAGATCCAAATAACCATTGAGGACCAATTATTAATGACTCTTTTGTTTATGTTGAAACATTGAATGTTTGGTCGCTGATGGATGCAGAAGACGTTTCTAAATTGGGCCAAATGTGGTCATTCTGTGGTCATTCGTCTTTGTACAAATTTCGAGTTTATTATTTTTCATCCGATGGTAGGCCACTTCATAATTTAAATAGTCCTAGCAACCCTTTAAACACCATAAAAGTTATGACCGTTAAACGTTTCAATACGGTTTCTTGAGGTTGTTATATATATTTCCGTTAATTCATAAATTTATCACCCAACAACCCGACTAGCTAGGTCTACATCAGATAAAAATATATAACAATAGTTAACATAAAACCAATATAAAATCATCGCTAAAGTTATGGCTAATCGCTTAGCTCAGGTTATTGATTCTATTATTAGCCAGGAGCAATCCGCTTTCATTAAGCATCGCTAAATCCTAGATGGTCCTTTGATGGTCAATGAAGTGATTAAATGGTGTAATCGGAAAAAGGCTAATCTTATGGTTTTCAAAATAGATTTCGAGAAAGCCTTTGACTCCGTCTATTGGGATTTCTTGTTTCAGGTCATGCACTTTATGGGCTTTAGTGAGAAATGGATGAAATGGATTTCGGGTTGTTTATACTCAACTACATCCTTGATCCTGATTAACGGAAGTCCTACTCGTGAATTTAATATTAACCGTGGGCTTCATCAAGGAGACCCTTTATCCCCTTTTCTCTTCTTCATCATAGCTATGGGAGGTCTTCATGTAGTTGTCGAAGACGCTATGGTTGTTGTTTTATATCGAGGTCTCAAGGTTAATACCTTGACTCTCTCTCATCTTTTCTTTGCAGATGATGCTTTGTTTATAGGTGAATGGTCGCGAGCTAACGTCAAAAGTTTGGTATCCATTCTGGAATGCTTCCATCGGGTTTCTGGGTTAAAGATCAACTTTCAGAAATCCAATCTTTTTGGTGTTGGAGTCCCGTTCGAAAAGGTCAACCACTTTACTTCGACCACTGGTTGCAACGCTAGGCAAACTCCTTTCTCATATTTGGGATTACCTATTGCTTGTAATATGGCTAAAACAAAGAGTTGGGATCCTATCTTTGAAAAGTTCTCTAAGTGTTTATCTAAATGAAAATCTTCGCTTCTTTTCATTAGAGGTAGATCTACTCTCATTTCCCCGGTCTTGGGATCTATTGGTACGTACTACCTCTCTCTTTTTCCTATGCCCATCACAATTAACAATAAGCTAGAATCTATTAGATCTATTTTTTTGGGAAGTGATGATAATACCAAAAAGATATCGTTGATCTCATGAAAATTAGTTCTAGCTTCTAAAGAAAAAGGGGGTCTTGGTATTGGCAGTCTATACTCTTTGAACCATGCCCTAATCCAAAAATGGGGATGACGTTTTTTCAACAACCCTCAATCCCTTTGGGTTCAATTGATTAAATATATTCATGGTGATAATGAAGATGCTTTTTCGTTTTCTTAGTCATGTTCGTAATCAAGGAGTTTGGGGGAGAATAGTCGGGTCCATAAATACCATGCATGAGAAATGGTTCATTCCTCATTCTTTTCTTCAAAGGCGTGTTAACAATGGCGCCTCAACGAAGTTTTGGTCTGACACATGGGTGGGAAATTCTCCTCTTAAATATCAGTTTCCTTGCCTTTTCCGTCTAGCTTTGAATAAAGAATGCATGATCCGTGTTTGTTGGAACAATGGGTGGGCCTTTGATTGGTCTCGCCCGATTACGACTGGAACGAATGCTAATCATCTCATTACCCTCTATAATCAGTTGGCCACTTGCTCACTAAATGATTCTAAGGATACATGGATTTGGTCCTTAGGGACGCCAACTTTCACGGTTAAAAGCACTCGTGAACAAATTGGTCAATGCACTCTTCCTAATGGTGACTTTGAAACAAGATGGAATCGTTTTCTCCCTATAAAGATTAATATTTACGTCTGGAGAGTTCTTCGAGCCCGCCATCCAACTAGATGGAATCTTAGTCGGAAAGCGATCGATATGGATTCGCTTTCTTGTCCGATTTGTGACTCTTGCATTAGCACAAAAAAATCACTTTTTGTGGTTTTGCTCTCTCACTACAACAGTTTGGCAACGGATTTTTTTTATGGTTGGACTTACTTTCTCCTAGTCCTTCTAACCTTCAGGACCTATACATTTGGCTCGATGACATGTGCATTTTGTCTTCTTAGAATTCTATCTTGGAAGTTATATGCAGAGTTGTTCTTTGATCTTTGTGGAATTTCCGTAACGAGATGATCTTTGGTACTTCTCCGCCTAGGAGTAGTACTTTATTTGACAAGATTGTAGATTATTCTTATAGGTGGTATTCTTCTAGGAACAAATTGTCTTTCATTTCATGGAACAATTGGGTTCAAAACCCTTTAGTGGTTTCTACGTTATAATCGTTTTTATAGTTTCTTGGTAGTTTCTAATATAATTTCGTTGTTCTAAATAAAATAATAATAAAATAAAAAATAAATTAATAAGAACAAATCTTCTGATATATTTTTACGGAAACAAAATTAAGTTTTACTGTACTATATTTACACAACACGTTAACTACATCTATAATCAATCACAAGGTCACATATACCAAACACCTTTGTTGTTTCCTATAGAAATCTATAAGCTAAAGTTGATCAACTACTAGAAAGACACAAAGGATAAATGTCACACTTGCTAGGAAATTTAACGGGTGAAACCTTTTGTTCATAAGTTCGTACCGTTCACACATGAGGCACGTATACGCACATACATATTTCAGCATTCAAGTAAATTGCAGTGTTGGTACAATGAAACTTCCTTGTAATGAAAGTTTTATTTGAATATTTCTTAATGTGAATTGTAGTTATTGCTTGCTACCTGCTAGGGTCATGTATTATTGGTTGTGTGAATTGAAGCATGACAACGAGTGCTGCAGTACCATAATGTCATTTGTCATGGACTTAACTACGTACTGTGACCAGTCTACTCTTGGGAAGCTTCCTAGTGCTTCACTGCTATAGATCAATCCCTCACTCTACTTTACTTTTCATTTTTTTTAAAAGTAAATTGTAAAATACATCAGCAAATTTTCAGATTTTACGTTTATGTCAGAAACATTGGCTATTTAAATCCATTAGATCCAGAGCAAAAACAATTTACATATATCTTAAGGACTAAGATGCAAATATTTTTCCGTTATCCACTACTACCAACCTCATTATTTGTCTACCTAAACACACTTTTGTTAATACAAAAAAAGAACTTAAACACTTTATTGATAAACTACTTAAATCCGCAAATATGACAAACCCTAACTATGTTCAATTCAAAAATTTGTTCTTTCATGTTACCAACAATAATTCGTATTTCATGGGTTGAACATAATTAGGGTTGGTGGTAGCTTGGACAAACAAAATGATCGAAAAACCTCCCCATATGTGAAACCTACGTTAGTAGATAACAGACAAACATTGCATCGTTAGTTTCTAAGGATGTAAATTGTTTAATTTTTTTACGACGAAAGTATATAGATAATCCAACATTTCTGATATGCATGTAAATGATGAAATTTTACAAAATACGATACTGTAATGTATTTTGCAGTTTACTCTTTTCTTAAAGATAAGTTTACACATCGCAATACCAGATAAATTACAAAACCTTTCCTAACTAAGATTATAATTTAAGAATAACTGGTTGGTGGTTAGTGAGCATCACAATCTTCATACATGAAGCGAAAACTCTTATTAGGGATGTTTCTTTCACGTTTAAATCGGCAGTGAAACACTAAACCCACACTAATCCCGCACACTCTTTTACACAAGTATTAATATATTTGTATAGAAACTCTCTCATATTCATTAAAAGATAATAGATCATGTTGGTAAATGTCGTGAGTAGAATTACAAAAGTGAGCCCTCAAAATTTTACTTGAAGTGAGATTTTCTCTTACTAAAGTTACTTGTTATTTGCTAATCTCGTTGGTCCCTAAACTTGGTCCTGCGCATCACGATGGGACAAAGTTGAGCGTTTTCATCGCAGGAGATCCAAAACATGTGTTTTATACTCTAGACTAGTCCCTTGACCAGGATTGTCATAGTCAACATGAAATTTATGTCTTTACATCGAGGGTATAATAGACTATTCACAATTTTAACCCGCCATAGTTAAAATCTAACCTAACCTTCAACCATATTAGTACCGGCAACACACAACATTGAATCTTAAAATACAAGCAACACACATTCTACCCAAAGTAAAAAAAACAATAATGGAACAAAACGATAAGGGGAAGGTTTTGTTGAGTTTGTTGAGGAAAGAAGACTGCCAAAATGAAAAGGATTTGGGTGTTAAGAAGGAAAAGGAAGAGGCTGACATCGTGTTATCAAATGTTAACGATTTGGGAGAAAGGATTACAAATCTGGAAATTTTGTTTAAATATCTGAAGGAAAGGAAGGAAATGAAGGAAAAGGATGATAGGGAGAGTTGTGGGTCTAGCTAAGTATATGTTTAGAAGATAGGAAACTTTGTAGTTGTTGAGAACATGAAATCTATTAATAAAAAATTGGGTTCTTATGTAAGTAAAAGTGTTTGGTTGTGCATTGTAACTGCTTGAAATCGTTTTGCATTTCTTAATAGGTTTGACTTACCCAAGTCATACCACAATAGTAAGTTACAATTTGTGGCATTTCATAAATTTGTTTGACTTGGGTAAGTCAAAATTAAAGATGTTACAATTTGAGGCATTGCGCGTGTTCAGTCCCACTGTCAACACTAACACCAAACCAATTTCTTCCTAAACATCATGATTTAGTGCTAAAGCATTTGCATTTTCAACACATATTTTTAAACCACTGCCTTTGCTTTTGCTGATACAAGGGGGTGTTTGGTTTTGTTGATACAACTTTTCTGGCGATAAAGGGATGTTTGGTTTTGATAAAGGGGATGTTTGGTTTTCTGATACTAATTAGAAACAATACACCCAATATCACAATACAAGAACAGATTAAATACATAAAACTTAGATGATATTTTATCATTAATATAATCGGTTTAAGATCGAAACAACTACATCAAACCATGACCAACAACCAATCAAAGATCCAATTTACATACCCTTTTACCAACATATATTTCCAAAACTACCTCGCATACCCACCCAAAAGACTGCATTTATCTACCCACATGAAATACCCAAAATTCAGGCATTATGCTCAGCCATTTTCTTAACAAAACCTTCGTTGAAACGAATAGCTTCATCAGTTTGACTAAGAATCTGTATGAATTGAACAAGTTGGCGTGTGTGCCTCGCCTGGATTTTACTCAGTGCATCCAAACAGTCAAGCGCTATTCCCCGAGGTCCCAGAGCTTTGTTCTCTTCAATCAGCTCCCTACGCTTCATGATTCCCCTCTTTAGATGATCAATGCACTGACGAACTAGCTTTTTCAAAAGCCCTTCTTGTGCAGCCTCTTCTTCAAACCACACTGCCATACGATCATTCAACTTGGATGAACCAGGAATCTCCTTGAGTTCATTCAAAATAGGGAAATCTTTCATTGGAAATTGTTTGTGTGTGGAAAAAGTGGTGGATGGGTTTATCGGTTCGTGTGCACAAGTAAATAGCGTCTCAGGTAAGAGACGGTAAAGGGTCTAATAGTGTCTTTTTTTTCACACTCGGTCCCTGAATTTGTCTTGGTTGCCGTTGTCATACTTAAAACTCCCGCCCAATAATCACTTTAAAATACACAATTGGTCCCTCAAGTTGCCAAGTTACGTATACTACAACTTAGTTGAAGATTAAACAACACAAAACCATTAGAAGTTTGACTTTGTTAAGTCAAACTTTTAAAACATAACAATAAACTCCAAAACAAATATTAAGTAATAGTTTTGCAATTTTGACTTTACAAAGTCAAAATGCAAATACAAAATAGTCATTCACCATTTTCAATGTTGACTAACTAAAGTAAACTGGAAACGCAGTTTTACTTTCTACAATCAAATTGAAATGCTAAATGGAAGTTTGACTTTCGAATGTCAAACTTGCATCACCTACAATACGCACAAACAACAACATATGAACAAGCTAAATTTAAGCAAACCATATAAACAAATACTGTACCAAAATACAAAAACTATTTTGCAACATGAATTGTCATAGGGTATTCAACCCATACATAAACTACAACCACTCAAAGAAATCTACCACAGCTGTGGAGGAAGCTCGGTGGAGTTTCAACAGCTTCCTAGCCAACTCCCAGTTCTTCTGATATTTTCTTTCCCATCATGACTCCTATCGCTGAGCTTGATATTGATTGTCTTTAGTGACCGGGAACACGCAAGTATAAAATTTATTAAAGTTAATTCATGCTCTGATCTAGGAAAAGCTCGAAACACTACAGTCTATAGTTGCCCATGGCTGATTGTGTTTCTGTCTACAACATTGGAATTTTTTTCCAAAGCTAGAACACTAAGCGTGTTTGCAGCCTGAAAAATCAAATAGTGTTGAGATACACAAATGTGGCAATTTAGGAATCTTTATTTGATACATATGCATTACAGTATTACACTTACTCTGGTATCCAGCATTTTCAAATTTGGAGATGCACGAATTATTTCAATGATGAACGATACCATAACACTATTCCCAAAATCGACATCGGACAGCTTAAGGTTAATCAGGGATACAAAGGGCACATTCATCCTAGAATTAGCTTCATGTATCAACTACAACAAGTTTTAAAGATTAAATTTCATTATTGTTACACATTTCTTTAACATTGTAAAATTATAAGTGTAAAAGTCAAATTGTTCTTACCGTACAATCATCAAAATCCAATGTAAGGGTCTCAAGATTTTGAAGTCTTGTCAGGTGAAAGATATCGGATGTTGAGATTGTCGTCACAACATTATAAAGACCGAATGGCAAATCTAACTTCTTCAAATTCCTAAGTTTTGCAATATCCCATAGCTCATCTCGTTTGTAGTAGGACGATTCATTTTAAGATACTCAAGTGAGGGACAACCAGCAATAAACTCCCAAACTGTAATGGTTAGAAAAGTTACATGAATCAATTCTAAGCTCAATAGATTTGGAAAGCCATAAAAATATTCCAAAGTAGACATAGAACAAACATGAAGTACCAGATGTTTTAACTCCCTACGAGAGTAAAGTTGGGTTGGGAACGTAACTCGTTCACCATACCAGTTTGTAATAATCAACTCCTCAATTCCATGCCGAGCCAAAAACAAAAGCCAATCACTAATTTCTTCATAATGAAAGTCGTCTCTTCCAAGCATTGATATTGGCTCTACAGAGAAGACAAACTTTCTTATTGGACCCATAAGCCGATTTAAGAGTCTAGTAACCATAGTTGTCAGGATCCCGATCCTGATCTTAGGATCTTACGATTTTACGATACTGCAAAGCAAAAACGATACGGATCCTACATAGGATCTTTGCAAGCTTAAGATCTTATAGGATCCCGATCTTGACCATACGATCTTACGATCTAATCCGATCCGATCTTACTTTTCTCGGATTACAAACTAGAAAACTACAAATTTATGGGTTGTTTGTTTGTAGAATTCAAAAAACAACATGTTAATATTTTTAAACATTTTATAATCATAATTTAGGACAATATTTATATGAAACATTTATAGTATTTTATGGTTATAATGTATTAAAATTTGTAGATTTGTATAAAATTACATAAACTATTAAGAAATAATATTAGAGTAGGATCTTAAGATCCCGATCCGATCTTACGATCACGATCTTGCAATAACGAAAACGATCCTGGGCAGGATCCCGATCTTGACAACCTTGCTAGTAACAAGCCTCCCATCAAACTCATATGTTAAATAATAAAAGAAATCCTCATCAACTATGACATCGGTGAGCAAAGTCCACTTAGACCTTCAGTTTCGCGCTAAACTAGAGGTTCTCACCGCTTCTAACAAAAGCAACCGATTCAAAATGTTACTGATCATAATATATGGCATGTTGCTAATACGATCGATCGACATTGAATTGTTAGAAGTTGGGTTGGTCTTTTGAGTTCTGGAAATGAGGATTTATATTTGGATTTCGATTTTCAGTTGATCGTTTCTGGATAAAGGTGTTATTATGATTGGTAAAGTTGTTTGTTGGGTAGGTGTATTGGTTTCGGTATGAGAAATTAAATCTTGGGTATCACGGAAGAAACGGCTAGTAAGCATAATCACATTTGGTCCCTGGGTTGAAGGTTGGGTTAAAATTATGAATGGTCTATTATACCCTCAATGTAAAGCCAGAAAATTTATTTTGATTATAGCAATCCTAGTCAAGGGACAAGTCTAGAGTATAAAACACATGTTTTGGACCTCCAGCGATTAAAACACCCAACTTTGTCCCATCGTGATGCGCAAGACCAAGTTTAGAGACCAACGATGTATTTTTGTTAATAAAATATTTAAGGAATCTCTATCCTTAATATTTATCATCCCACATATACGTTTTAACTACTTTGTTTTATGCAGTATATAGTTAGCGTATTGTTAACACTTCACATCAGTTTGTGGACGAGAAAGAAGGTCGGCTACCCTTTTCGGCATTTTATATGTCGAAATGATTCCTACACGACACCGTGACAAGGAAACATCACAAGATTACAAAATTAAAGACAATAAGAAATTTCTTACTAATATCCACTTGTCTTAATGCTATGAAATTGAAATATAATATGCGAAAAGCAATACTACTATTGTGACTAGACTGACTACAAATATACAAAGATGTCAACACATAGTGTCAACATATAGTGCTATATTAAAAGATGTGATCCATACACTACTACAATACCATATATACATCTTACTACACCATTTTACCAAAAGCTTTGAGTGAGAAAAAAATAAGAAGATGATGGGAGATATGAATAATTTAGGGTCCATGATGGCAGCGGTTATGTTCGTGTGGGCGATGTTCCAACAGCTTGTTCCAGACGAGTTTCGAAGGAATGTTGGAAGATACGTTAACAAATTCATTAGCTATGTCTCCCCATATATTGAAATCACATTTCATGAATACCAAGGAGACAGTAGGTTCGAGCGAAGCAAAGCGTTTATTGCTATCGAACGTTATCTTAGCGAAAACTCCTCAAATAAAGCTAAACGTCTTAAAGCGAACGTGATCAAGGATTGTGAATCCATAGTGTTGAGTATGGATGACTACCAAGAGGTCACAGATGAGTTTAAAGGTGTTACAATATGGTGGAGTGCGAGTAAAAAGATCCCGAAACAGCAGCCGTTCTTTTCTTATCGCGCCGATGAAGAGAAGAGGTACTATAAGCTCACTTGTAAAAGAAAAGATCGCGAAATCATTACCGAATTTTACTTACAACATGTGCTTGATGAGGGGAAGGCGATTGCGGTTAAAACAAGGCAACGAAAGCTTTATACGAATAGCAAGAGTGATAACGGGTACAGTTTCAAGAAGAAGATATGGAGCCATATTATATTCGAGCACCCTTCTACTTTTGATACTCTTGCAATGGACCCGAAAAAGAAGAAGGAGATATTGAACGATTTGATAACGTTCAGCAAGTCGAAAGACTACTATAAGAAGGTCGGGAAGTCGTGGAAACGAGGGTATCTCCTTTACGGTCCTCCAGGGACCGGAAAGTCTAGTATGATTGCTGCCATGGCTAATTTTCTCGAGTATGATATCTATGACCTTGAGTTAACTTCTGTAAAAGATAACACAGATTTGAGAAAGCTATTGATTGACACAACAAGTAAGTCAATTATTGTGATCGAGGATATCGATTGTTCACTTGATTTAACCGGTCAAAGAAAGGAGAAAAAGGACGAAAGTAAAGATGACGAAAAGGATCCTATTAAGAAGAAGGCCGAGGAGGAAAAGGCAAAGGAAAAGAAGGGGAGTGAAGTGACGTTATCAGGGCTATTAAACTTCATCGATGGGCTATGGTCAGCTTGTGGTAGCGAAAGACTAATAGTATTCACTACCAACTTTGTCGAAAAGCTTGATCCTGCTCTTATTCGAAGAGGACGTATGGATAAGCATATCGAGTTGTCATATTGTCGTTTTGAGGCTTTTAAGGTGCTTGCCAAGAATTATTTGGATATTGAATCACATGACTTGTTTGCAACAATTGAGCAATTACTAGGCGAGACCAACATGACTCCAGCCGATGTTGCGGAAAACTTGATGCCAAAGTCAAGTGAAGAGAATGGTGATATTTGCTTGAGCAACTTGATCAAAGCTTTAGAAGATACAAAGGAAGAAGCAAGACTAAAAGCTATCGAGGATGCTAGGATTAAAGCCGAAGAGGAAGCAAGTAAAAAGAGCGAACAGAAAGGCGAAAATATTCAAGGAGTTGACGCAAAACTAGCTAACGGAGAACAAAAGAAGGTTGATCCAGATGGTCACAAGGTCTTACAAGTTGAAGACTTAATGCTATGAATTAACTCGTATCTCTTGTGTGGTTTATGTTGTTGTTACAAAGTTTAAAATGATTAATGTGAAGGTGTTTTACTTACTGCATGATGTAAAATATCTAAAATCAAAATAACCAATAGATCAAACGAGCTTTGTCTTTAGCGACGTCGACAGACCAGAAGTTGTTACTGGGCTCACTGATTGTCCCTAACTCACTAACTATTCAAATATTTTTCTAATCTTTTAAACAAAATCAATAATGTCTCATTTACGGACTCTCTTCACGTGTCACTATCTTACTAGATCAACTTTTCAACCCGCTCATTAAAACTTTCAAAATTTTCTACTCTTTCCTCAAATTTTATGTCCATTTTAATTTTTTTAATTAAACTTTAACCTTAAATATATCTTTTTTGTATTATATAATACTTGTAAAATATATAAATGAAATTAGGTTTTAAATATATTTTCAATGATATAACTTTCATCAAGTGTTATATCATACAAAAAAATATAATTAAAATAAAAGTTTGATTGAAAAAGTCAAATAAACATAAAATTTGGAACGGAGGTAATTTTATTTTACCATATATTTTATATAGAGTACTCTACTTTAACATCGTAATTACCTCGTTATATATCTAAGGGAGTCCAACAATTAATAATAATTAAAAAAAGTATTTTTTTTGCTAAGATATTTGTCAATTGACATATTCCCTGTAGGGGGCATTTGGTTCGTGGATATTAAATTATGGTGTTTAAAATTTTTAAGGGGTTAAGATTTTAAAATAATGAGGTTTTAAATTCTTTTGTGTGTTTGGTTTAAATATATCTTTACAATATACATAAAATACTAGTTGGGTAACTAGCCTGTGTGTTACGGTGACGGGTACTATGCAATTAAAAAATTTAGAAAGAAATAAGCACTTAGCACTTTGCACATTTGTTTTTAAAAAATCGTTCGATTTTTATAAAACACGGTTTTTAATTTTACGGTAAGTTTTTATTAAAAAAATCTTAAAAGATATATATGTTGGTTCTTGAGACACTCTTACGATTTATTAATATTTTCTGAACATTGTAATTTAGTGTGCATTTGAAGCTCTATTGATTTAATAATATCTTTACATTGAAAATGAGAGTACATTTTGTGTTATATCAGTTTGTATAATAAGCTTAATAACTTGTATTTTCTTATTTAGGAGGTGTTTTAATAATATATTTATTTAGACATTGGTCAATCAATTTTTAAAATTTGTGATAATAAGTAAGTGTGTTGGCTTATATTTTAAGACTTTCAATTAGGAAAGGCCCCACATGCTTTATATTGTATTGTAGATATGTGTAAAATATGAAATCGTATAAAATTAGCACTTAGCATTTGCACATTTGCATCGTTTGCTTTAGAAAAATCGGCTAATATTTATAAAACACGGTTTTTAGTTTTTGTGGTAAGTTTTTATCAAAAAAATTCTAGAAGATGTATATTTTTATTCTCAATGCACTTTTACGATTTACTATAATTTTCGAACATTGTAAATTAATATGAATTTTTAAACTCTATTGATTTAATAATATTTTTACATTGAAACTTAGAGTACATTTTGTGTTATATCAGTTTGTATAATAAACTTAAGAGCATCCACTATGAGAGGTCTAAGAATAGGTTTATAATTGTTGAAAAAGTTTATGTTTCATTTCAACCACAGTAGATTTTTATTTCATATCTATGTGGCATGTGAAAGGTCCTAAATCTTAAACCTCTTCATGGTCTCAAGATATTTAATGCATGTGTTATGTGAAACAATTATAAAGCTTTAAAATATTTAAATCATAGTAGAAATAAGTTTATTAACACAAAAGGTTTATAAAATATATTCATGTGACATGAAATATTAAATTTTTAAAGCTTTATAAAAATTAACCATAATAAATGCCCTAATAACATATATTTTTATTTATGTGGTGTTTTAATAATGTAATTAATTAAATGTTGACTAATCAACTTTTTAAATTTGTCAAAATAAATAAATGTGTTTACTTAATATTTTAAAACTTTCATTTTAAAAATGTCTAAAATAATTTATAATGTCCAATAGATAAATACTAATAAATGAATAAAAGTGTCATTTTGTCACTAAAACTTGTGGCCCACCATATTAAAATATCAAAATGCATATTAAAAGCTTATGATCCACCAATATTAAAATGCATCCATTTATGAATGTGTTTAAAAAACTTTCATTTAAATATGGTGTGGTATCTTAAACCTCAATTTTTTTTACAACCAAACACAATATTTCCTTCTATTTAAAACACAAAAGGGTAAACTGCAAAAATGTCCTTGTATTCGCAATTTTTGCGAAAAATGTCATTGAACAAACTTAATTGCAAAAATATACATGTGGTTCGCACTTTTAAGGAACAATGTCGTTGTTGTGTCTACTTTGTTGCAAATCGTCGATTTTGGCTAAAGAGCATTAAATATCCCCGTTAGTCATTATCAAAGGTCATGTAAAATGACTATTTTACCCTTGCTTACTACAAAGACATCATCTGCAAGGACATTTTTTGCAGTTTACTCTTGATTCTATTTTGAATTCCTAACTACACCACCGCCCTCTACCACCACATGATCATACCACCACCCTCTACCACTACACGACCACCACCACCATCAAATCCTTTTTTTTTCAAAATCTGAACGCACCTTTGTTTTACAATATCTTTTTTGTGGTAATCATTTTATTTCTCCTCATTTGTCACAGATTCATGATAACTTATCTATGAACTGAAACAACTTTCCAAATGGATATCAAAGATCTTCAACAGGAAGTCAATACTTTGGTGCAAACAGATGACAAAGGGAACAATTGGCATGGCAGACCATACCAATTTTCTTAAAGGCTAATAACCTATTAAAGCATCATACTTGTCACAAATGTCAGTTCGACGGAGCGAACAAAAAAATACCTCTTTTAGACATTAAACTTGACATTTTTGTCTTCAATTGAGTATTATGACCATTTTACCCTTCCAAATTACATAAATGGTCCCTGTGGGTTTGCGAAAATTGCATCCATCGTCCCTAGGCTAAATTACAAAAATAGTCCCTAGTCTTTCATCAATTAAGTAGACAACATATATGTATTGAAGCATAAAACCACACCTTCTTGACCGGATAAATATTCTTCAAATCAAAATCCCAAATATCAATTAGATCCAAAACCAACCACCTTTATCCAAATATCAAACTCCCAACTCTAGTAACATCACTGCTACATCTAAATATCAAAACCAACCACCATTTAACAATTACCACTGTGAATCTCTTGTCACAATTTAAATTCTCATTTTTTTCACATCCTTTAATCCCTTAAATTCCGTATCTTTTTAAGGGACTAAATATTTTTTTTTATAAGAAATGCAAACCTTAATGATACCCACATGGCAAGTATAATTTTTATGTGGGATTGTAACATGATTATTATGTCTTCAATGCTTAATTTGACCCGAATGATTAGATCATTAAGTCAACCATGGTTTGAGAGTTATATTGTCTCTGGGACACCTCTAATTCTTCATATTCAGGTATGCATACCAAGTATTTGATATAATGTCTCACTGGGATTTGACTTTTGAAAGTGGGGTTTTTTTTTGGTTATGATGTAAAGTGGAAAACCCATGTTTTGGATTTTTGATTTGATGGATCTGTGTTTGTTGGATTTTGCAGAAGTACCAGTATAGGGTATTGGATGGATTGTTTACTGGGTTGTCTTGTGTTGTTTCTGTCCCTTTCTATACTGGCTTTCTTCCTTTAATCCCTTAAATTCCATATCTTTAAATTCCAACACTTATCACAATTTAAATTCTTGTGCTTGAAGTTGTGGTTATATGCTTGAATCCGGTGGTGCTTGAAGTTGTGGTATAATAACGATGTTGCCCAGGGACAATATCAAGACTGTTGGTATAATAACGTAGAGGGACCATTTATGTAATTTACCCTTGGGACAATGAACGCAATTTTTATATATTTAAGGGTAAAATGGTCATCACAATTTTTTTTTACTCAATTGAAGACAAAAATGTCAAGTTTAATGTCTAAAAGGGGTTTTTTTTTGTTCGCTACGTCAAACTGATATTTGTGACAAGTATGATGCTTTAATAGGTTATTAGCCCTTTTCTTAAATAATGCAATAACATAAAGTACTAAAAAATAGAAATCTTAAAAAGGTAGTTTCAATAGGTTATACGTGTTTTGTAGTGCAAGTGACCCAGCTACCCAAGCATAGGAAAAGATGCATACTGAATAAGAGTTTTCAAGTGCAAGTAAAAACAAAGTAAAATAGCATGCACTACTTAGAAATATATCATCCTTAACAGAATGTCAGTTGTACAAAACTGAAGCTTTGTTCTCTCAATCCTGCTAACGGTAAGTGAAAAGCTTATGATTCTTGAACAACAAAACAATCTTGAAACTCTTTAAATTGTTGTTGTTGTGATCGAACAAGAAACAGAAAATAAATATACCTTTTATGGTTTATGAACCAATCGACACAAACCTTTAATTGCTTTTAGTACCAATTGACTATAAAAGACTAGAAACCATAAAACCCTTTGTGGAATTAGTGTATGTCATACCAAAAAGCAAAAGCTCAAAATCCCTTTTCTTGTTTTGATTTGTCGGTCGGATAAAGCAATAAGAGAAAACACTGTTTCGGTTTTTGGTTTTAGGAAAATTTATAAAAGTATAAGGGGTCATCAATGATGACTTAGTAACTACAAGGACCAAAGTTGTAAATATTATTCAAAAGTTAGTTAGAAGCAGTTAGTAGTCTTTCTTCTCCTTTCTGTATATAAACACTTCATTTCAATGTAAAATGTAATGATCTTGATACTATCATTCAATAATAACTATAATTTCCGCATGGTATCAGAGCACATATGCTCATTATCAAACCCTAAATCCCCAAATTGATTTTGATTCGATTATACTGATCTTGAATCAATCAATCATTCTTTTCACCAAGCTTTTCTGACGTCATCATTGGCGATTCCACCTTCTTCTTCCATTAATCAAGATTCAAACCAAAATCAACAATCTCAACAAATCAATATCAATATGATCAATGATCCTCTGTATATTGCAAGTTCTGATCATCCAGGAATGGTTTTAACCAACACAGCTTTCAATGGGAGTAATTTTCATGGCTGGAGTAGGAATGTGAGAATGGCATTAGGAGCTAAATTGAAATTGGGATTCATTGATGGTTCTTGTCCAAAACCAGATGTTGGTCATGTTGATCTGCAGAGATGGATCAGATGTGATTACATGGTTACTTGTTGGATCTTGAATTCAATGGTACAAGATTTATCTGAAGCTTTTCTTTATGCTCAGTCTGCTTGTGAATTATGGAAGGAGATAGCAGAAATATATGGCCAGAGTAATGGTCCTTTGGTGTATCAACTTGAAAGAGAGTTGACCAAAATCAGTCAAGGTAATCTCACCATTGCATCTTATTTCAACAAGTTAAAGAAATGTTGGGATGAATTGCAGAATATCAATGGTTTGCCTACTTGTGATTGTGGTAAAATGAGGGAATGTATTTGTGATGTTTTAGAAAAATTCTTGTTAAGGGATAGTAATTCTAAGTTGATTCAGTTCTTGATGAAACTCAATGATGAATATGAGTCAGTTAGAAGTCAAATTCTTGCTATGGATCCTCTTCCTACTGTGAATAAGGCTTACTATATTGTTCAGCAAATTGAGAAACAAAAACAAGTTACTAATCACACCTTTGAGCCAACTGCATTTTTTGCTAACATGAACAATAAGGGGTCAAATGGTGGAAGAAAAGAGGTTAAAGGTACAAGAAATGATGGAAAAAGGTTTTGCACTGGATGCAATCAAGAAGGACATATAGTTGATCAATGTTTTGAGAAGATAGGATATCCTGATTGGTACAAAGGAAAGAGGGCCAAGAAGCAAAGTAGGATGGCAGCACATGTGAATTCAGGATTTGATGAGCATTTCAATAGTGAAACACCTTTTGATATGGGTAGTGAAAATGAGATAGGAGTGACTCAGAATGGTGGATTTGATCAGAAGTTGGTGGCTGCTGTTTGTCAAGAAATGATGAAGATGTTTAAGGGAAAAGGAGTTATGGGTGAGTCAAGTACTGCAAGAGATTATGCAACCAGTTCTCATGCAGGTATATTTTCCTGTTGTACCATCTCTTTTGCCTTATTTTGTCATCCAAATATGAATGTCAGACTGGATTGGGTGATTAATACAGGGGCCTCTGATCACATGACACCATATTTTAACTTGTTCATTTCAGTCACTTATCTCAAAACTCCTATCATTGTGCATTTACCAGATGGAACTTCTAAAACTGTCACCATTGTTGGTAGTGTACAATTAACACCCACTTTAGTGCTCACAAATGTCTTTTATGTGCCTGACTTTCAACTCAATTTGCTTTCTGTTAGGCAACTCATTCAAACAAACCAATTGGTAGCTCATTTCTATCCCAATGACTTTTCTTTTTAGGACCTTACAACTAAGCAAATTGTGGCAGTGGGAAAAGGTTCCAAGTGTTTGTACATCTGCAAACCCACTGTTGATCCACATGCATTTTCTGCTTCTGTTTCTGATTTTCAAAAATCTCATTTGAATTCTAGTCCTGTTGTTTGTTTGAATAAAGAGTCATATAGCAATACTGTGTCTAAATATGTGCTAGATGTTTCCACTTTTCATGCTAGACTGGGTCATTCATCTGTATAAAAAATGTCCCATATTCCATTGTATAAATCCATGAAATTCTCAGATTTTTCTTGTGAATGTTGTATGCTTTCTAAACATCATAGACTTCCTTTTCCTAAAAGTGAAAGTACTGCTTTTGTTCCTTTCCACTTGATTCATGTTGATTTGTTGGGCTCCTATAAGCAAGCTACTATGAATGGTGCTCATTATTTTTTCACCATTGTGGATGATCACTCAAGAGCTACATGGACTTATTTAGTTCATTCAAAGGAGCAGATTCCAACCTTATTGGCTTCTTTCTTTGCTTATGTGAACACTCATTTTCAAAACATACCCAAGATTGTTAGATCAGACAATGGGGCTGAAATAGTGAATGCAACCTGTGCTATTTTCTTTCAAGAGAAAGGTGTTTTGCATCAGAGGTCCATGCCTTATACTCCTTAACAAAATGGTAGAGTAGAAAGAAAACACAGGCATTTACTTGATATAGCCAGAGCTATTAGGTTGCATGCTAGTTTACCTCATAAGTTCTGGGGTGATTGTCTTTTAGCTGCTACTTATCTCATTAACAAAATGCCTGCAAAAGTGCTCAATTGGAAGTCTCCTTTTGAAAAACTATTTGGTGAACTCCCTAGTTATGATCATCTGAGGGTCATTGGATGTTTGTGCTATGCTGCTGTTACCAAACCACATAAAGATAAGTTTGATAACAAAGGTATCAAGTGTGTTCTTCTTGGGTATCCTGCAAATCAAAGAGGGTATAAATTGCTAAATTGGGAGACAAAGGAGGTTTTTCCCAACAGAGATGTGGTTTTTGAAGAACAAGTGTTTCCTTTCAAACAAGTTATTCAACCATCATCCAACAATACCATCTCTGAATATCCTACTTTTGACAGTCATCCTTTGGAAGAAACAGAATTTGTTATTTCACACAACCCTTTACCAACAGCACAACCTACATCTAATCCTATATCTCATAGTTCACCTAATCCTGTTTTCCATGAATCACAACCTATTGATGAATCATCAATCCCTCCCATTGAACCTACACCTACTACAACCACAACTACAACCACAACTGCTCCTATGAGGAAGTCTACTAGACAAGCTACTAGACCCAATTGGTTGAAAGATTTTGTTACTCATGTTTTACCTGGTAGTACTTCTACTCCTCATTATCCTTTATCTGTTTCATCAGAGTTCCAACATGTTCCTCCTAGCCACATAGCTTTTCTGGCAAATGTCTTTGCAACTGTTGAACCCACATCCTATAGGCAAGCACTTATCATGAAGGGCTGGACTGAAGCAATGAATGCAGAAATCACAGCTTTAGAAAAGAATGGGACATGGACTGTAACTACATTACCTTCAGGACATAAGCCAATCACTTCTAAGTGGGTTTTCAAAATCAAATATTATCCTGATGGCACCGTGGAAAGATATAAAGCAAGATTGGTAGTTAGAGGTTTCAATCAAAAGGAGGGTGTGGATTATAAACATACATTTTCACCAGTTGCTAAATTGGCAACTGTGAGAGTTTTGATTGCCTTGGCTACTGCAAAACAATGGCCACTTCATCAGTTAGACATCAATAATGCTTTCTTACATGTCTATATTGATGAAGAAATCTACATGGTACCACCAGAGGGTTACACTAAGGCTAAACCAGGACAAGTTTGCAAACTTAACATATCTTTGTATGGGTTAAAGCAAGCCTCCAGACAATGGAACCATGAATTAACAAAGTTTTTTATCAGTCTTGGATTTGTTCAGTCTAAACATGATTACTCTTTGTTTGTTAAGACTGAAGGGGAGGATTTCACAGCTGTTTTGGTTTATGTTGATGATATGCTCCTAACTGGTAACTCTGTTCAAACCATTACTGGGGTTAAAAGGGCGTTGGATCAAAAGTTCACTATTAAAGATCTTGGATTAGCAAAGTATTTCCTTGGTATTGAATTATGTAGCACTGATGCTAGCACTCATTTGAACCAAAGGAAGTATATTTTGGACTTGTTAACAGATGCTGGACTCACAGCTGCTAAGCCTAACCCATCACCATTTCCCACTAAACTCAGGTTGTCCCTAAAGAAAGGTACTCTTTTAACTGATGCTGGTCCTTACAGAAGGTTAGTTGGTAGATTGTTGTATCTAACCATGACAAGACCAAACATTTCATATGCTGTACAACACCTGAGTCAATTTGTGTCAGCACCCACAGATGCTCATATGCAGGCTGCCATTCATTTGTTAAAGTACTTAAAAGGGACAATTTCAAAAGGATTATTCTATCCTGTGCAACCTCATTTAAAGGTCACAGGATTCTCAGATGCAGATTGGGCCACATGTTTAATGACAAGAAGATCTCTCACTGGATATTTCATTTTCCTAGGTCATGCTTTAGTATCCTGGAAAACTAAGAAACAAGCAACAGTCAGCATATCTTCTACTGAGGCAGAGTATAGAAGCATGGCAGCTACCACTTGTGAATTACTTTGGTTATGTTTTTGCTAAAGGATCTACACATTCAAGTGCAGTTGCCAATTACACTATTTTGTGATAATAAATCTGCACAACAAATTGCTGCTAATCCCTGCTATCATGATAGAACTAAGCACTTGGACATTGATTGCCATTTTACTAGAGACAAAGTTCAAGAAGGTTTTCTGCAAACAACATTTATTCCCACTCATCTACAACTTGCAGATTTGATGACAAAAGCTTTGGGCAAAGAACAACACTCTTTTCTTGTTGACAAGTTGGGACTCACTGAGGCTCCAACTTGAGGGGAGGATATAGAAGTATAAGGGGTCATCAATGATGACTTAGTAACTACAAGGACCAAAGTTGTAAATATTATTCAAAAGTTAGTTAGAAGCAGTTAGTAGTCTTTCTTCTCCTTTCTGTATATAAACACTTCATTTCAATTTAAAATGTAATGATCTTGATACTATCATTCAATAATAACTACAATTTCCGCAAAATTTAATAAGTATGTTTTTCAATGAGCTAGGTCTCCTTTTATAGCCTAAGTTTACTTGTCATCCAATCAAACAAACGCTAACCGACTTGGACATGCATGCTAATCGGATGCCATGCAAAGTGGTAAAATGAGTCCCTTTGTTTTCCTTGTTTTGCTTAGCTTTACATATCATCTAATGATTATTTCGTTCAAGTAACATTTAGTTTAAACGACTAATAATAATAGCATTTCACTTAGTTACCATTCTCCGTATAAACGTGTGTGTCTCCATGGGCTCATGCGTATTCTAGACATACAATATTTGAATCTTGTTCATATCCCAACAACCTTTTCAACACAAGAGAGAAAAGGTGGAAATGAAGAGTTTAGCTGGTATAATTCATAGAGTAGGTCAGGTTCACATTGTCGGAGTTGGGCTCTTGAGAGTTTAGGAAAATTCACAGTTAAATTTCTTGGAGTAAATTCGATATATATAAATACAACATTTGTCTTTTTATCATGAGAAAACTAAGTAGAGGGAATCCTGTAATTAAGAAAGATCACATAGATAGACTTGCAACAATGTTTGGAAATTTGGATCACAGTAATCTGAGAGTCGTGTAAACACTATCAGATTGAATTATTTCGGTGGTTCTACCGAAATCTCTAATCGGATAAAACTCAGATTTTGAACTTGAGAATATGTTTTTTTTTAATGTTATGAAAACCGAACCAGAAAGAAATATATGACCAAAAACTGCATAGCTGTTGTAACTGCTATAGCAGTTACTTAACAACCGAAGCAGTTAACATATGGGACAAAATACCGGAAGTTTTATTTTCTAGTTTTTTTTAACATAGCACTTTATACCCCAGCCAGGGGCGCTGCTGTCACACCCCGCCAGAGGCGGAAACGCGAGGTGAAACATAATCAATATACATCGCAAAGAGATATAGTACAATACCATAATTTAAATTTAAAGAAATATTATAACATTACAACAAGGTTCTATCCTACCTTGGCAATTGAAACATAAAGTTTGACATTTAAAAGATGACCCTTTAATACATGACGACCCATTTGACTCGTGACGACTCCTTTATTTAAACCCTTCATAAAATATGCTAATCAACGATCACCTGAAATGCATGAGAAAACAGGTCAACTATGAAAATAGTTGGTGAGTACACAGGTTTTATGTAAAATAAATTACCGTGCTTAGAAAGTCTGTCTAGCAAGTGTCCTGGCAACTCACTATATTACAAATCCCGCCCATATAAGACTTGTAATATATAAGTTCACATACACTTCCATATTTCAAGTCTAGTAAACAATGCACATATGGTCACAATACGCCTCATATATAATAAAGTATGCGGCAAAGCCCTTAAAATAAATGATATGCGTTCCGTAGACAGGGGAACGAGAGGTTGGCCGACCTCTAATAGCGCTATCCATACTACTTACTGCTCCGCTGAAAGGGCCGTCTGACGAACGGTACGTATAATTGGAGTGCGAACGGCAAACCAATCGGGGACTAACAATGCGAATGTACGAACAGTACATCATAACAACTATTATATACTATCAATTAAGACTGTTCCGAACATCAGAGACTCGACATTGCTCCGAACAAGGGAGACTTCGCGTTGCTCCGAACAGGGGAGACTTTAGGTCAAGGACGTACGGTCCATTAGGTCCAAACAAGTCATAAACTCATAATTAAGTCCAAAAGTCTAAGGGTTTAAAATATATTAAATAGTCTAAATCAAGTCAAAATAGAGTTCAATATAACTCAAGGGTTTCAAATATATTAAGAGGTTCAATTTAAGTCAAAGAGGGTTCAATATAAGTCAAAGGGTTCAAATATATTTAAAGGTTCAATTTAAGTCAAAGAGGGTTCAATATAAAACAAAAGGTTCAAATATATTAAAGGTTCTAATTCAGATAAAAACAATTTAAGTTTATAATCATGCATTTCACCCCAAATAAGTAAAACTGTAAAAAGGGGGCTGTGAATACTCACCTTGGCAATTAGTAGTCTAAAGCAGCAGTCAATTAGAATTATTGGATGGCACCGACACGCGACCTAGATTAGTAAGACAAATTTAGTCTTTATTCATGATTGTGACTCGACAAGGTTTAATAAAAGTTTCGTTGTTGCTTGTGTGGCAATGATTAATGTTTAATATAACTTTTGTAGATTTTGGCTCTTGGAATTGCATAATTACATAATAAGAAAATATCAATAACGAATGAGTCTTCGGTTCGATGGCAACCAAAAGACGACGTACGGAAATATTTACTCATAATATTAGACATTAACTAATTATAATCAAAAGTCGTTAAAAGTATATTTATATGTGATCAATACTAGTTGATAATAAGGGTATATTAAAATCATACTTTAAGTGATGGTTTAATTAAAAGATTTTATAAGTTGTCATTACAAGTATATATATTTTAACGAAAAGTCGGGCATGACCCGTGTATACGTCTTAGTTTTCCGTCATAACTAAGTGTTATGATTTTTATATAATAAACCATTTTTTTATTGTTTGTCAATCTCCGGTAAGTTTTTATAATTTTAACTGTGCACATTGAGTTTAGATAAGCAAAATAGATAACATTAACTAACAAAAAAAAAAGAATATTTTCTATTTAGTCTAGTGTTTAATAAGTTTTAAAATATAAATGGCTTATAGGTTTATGTGATGAGTAATATCTAGTTTTGATTATAAAGTACGTTTAGACTTATAGGTTTATGTGATGAGTAATATCTAGTTTTGATTATAAAGTACGTTTAGAACTTCGCTTACAAGGTGAGTCGCGTAGCATTGAGCATGTCGAGAAGCTAAGTAGAGATCGAATAAGTCGAAATGAGCCGGAATCGAATAAGCAATTGTGAACACTAGTTGGGCTTGGTTTGGAATCTCGACTCAACGCACCCGCGACAAACAGCAAGGCTACTCAACACAAGTTTTAAAATTTACCCAACCCAAATATTTCTACTTGTATTTTTCTCGTGTACAGTCCAAGAAGACAAGTGCAAAACATTCTAAAAATATTTAAACTCAACACAGTGGCCAAATTACAATTCATCCTCTTTGTTTTTCTTGTAGGATTTGAACATGGGTAAATGTGAGACCAATTCTGGACACCAACAAAAATCGAATGACAACCAAAAACATTCTTGACACAACTCAATTTCGAACCAAATCCAAGCTTTAAACAACTCTTACTTCTTACTGTGGGTCTCGACCACAACAAAATAAGCCAAATACTAACGCAAAACCAAAAAAAAATACCAAGCAAGATTAATAGTAAGCACTTCTTTCATGAGCCATTTTAGTTTTATTTCTTTTACCACACAAGTTATCAACAACAACATAATCATAACATCTTTTTACTAATCCAAAGAATACCAACTTGACATACAAAATTTGAATTATAAACAGATTGAATAATAATCCAAAATAACAAGTATTATTCTTACAATAATAATTGGTGGGTCGAGAGGGTATGAACACCGGACTCGAAAACTTCGGTTGGAGGTGACCCGAAACGATTTGGTACAATTAAACACTTGCAAAACCTTCCTTATACTTCCCTTAATCAAACCCCTCAATCAATTTTGAAAACCCCTATGATTGACCAAACCCTAATTTTTTTATAAACCCTAATTTTTTGTGAAGTCTTTTGTGGTGATCATGAATCTGTGAAAACCAAGCCTATTTATACACCAAGATTCGGGTAGAAGCCAACACCATTTCTTGACCTCAATGCCTAGATGATTTCCTTGTTTGGCTCTTCTCTTTATCTTGACCGCGACTTGAGGTACCTTGGGAGGCTGCCATTCCATTGTTGATAATATGAGAAAGTTGCTTTTGGGTTTGACTTGGGAAGAAAGATGGAAGAGGCCATATTTGTGTTAATGTAGAACAGAAATGTGAAGGTGATAGCCTGTGATATGTTGGAGGAATAACCAAGTGAAGGGAACAAGAATCTGAAGAAGAGAAAAAGATAAGGCGTGCGTGTTTGGTTTCCAGAAAAAGAGAAGAAAGAACTGAGGAAGATGAAAGGAGAGGGGCGGCATATATTTTTAGGATAGGGTAGAATATATTTTTATTTTTAGTTTTATTATTAGTATTAACTGTATTCTGTACTGTATAAACTGTACTGTGAAAATAACGTATTCTTATGTAAAACATTTTCAGAGTATCCGTATTTTATAATTTTTATATTTCCGGAGACGTTTTGACAAGCGAAATATTATGATATTATTATTACTTTGAAATTAGAAAGTAAATTTTGTGCCAATTTTATTATGGTGTCGGTACGCGTGTGCTGCCGGGACATTAGAAACACGAGATAACTTCTCGTTTTTGAGTCATAGTGATCAGAAAATAAATAACTCGCATTTTCTAATATAAATAATAGCCGGGAAATTGACGGATTGTCACAGCTGCCCCTTGGACCCTGCCAGGGGTTGCCCCCTTTGGACCCTGATACCAGGGGCACTGCCCCCGGACCCTCGTCATTCGGGGCTTCACCCCCGAATAGCAATCATAATAACGTCATACAAGTGTGCACTCCGCACAACCCCGACTTGTTGAACATTTATCACAATTACACGTTGGTCAGCCAAGTCAATCCATTACACTTAAATAATGTCGGTGATGTAAAATCACCAACAAGATGTGATCTGAATAATAGGTCATATGCATTGACTTGCACTCCATACATTGGCTAGTGATGGCCGGGCTAACTGAATGATCATTTCGCTATTTGATGGGTCCTCCATGCTCGAGTTCTAGTAGCATTTACTCAACAAAAAATTGAGAAAAAAAAGGATGTTCTTGCCTTTACACCTCTAAGGTTAAGTTAGAGCATGGGGTATCACAACGAGCCACCCTCGCCACTCCAACGTGGCATGCTCTGTTGGAAAGGTCTTGGGCCAACATGATTTGATTGAATCATATGTTTGTAATTGACCATTGTGGTTCTGAGTTTTGTGGTAATATATATATGCAATGTAACAGTAAGTAATATTGGACAATAAGTACTGCAACAAACTTGTAATATTTGATAGTGAATTGTTATATTTGTTTCTTACAGCAAATGACCTATTTATACTTTCCTAAACGACACAAGTATCTAAATGACAGTTATTACCAATCATTGTGTCGTTTGGGAAATAACTACCAACAACCTTAACTGCCTAAGATAACTGTTTTTGCAATGGGTCGTTTGGGTTGACATAATCTGACCTATATGCATACTTAGAACTTGACCCATACAATAATAATACATACATATTATCTTAAATAAATACTGAGTAATAAAACTATACTACTTTTGATCTAAAATAATTAAAGGGTTAACATCTCCCTTCTAATTATTTAAGATCAATCTTCTTGAGTGAAACTTGCTTCCATATCTTCAAACAATGATTTCAAAATCATTGCTATCTTGACTGCTTGTATCTTGTGCTTCATCCTATTCTTCATTGCCATACATACTAACACCAAACTTGTTCATTTCTTGTCCTTGTGATCCATCCCTAACTGCCTCATCCTTCCAGCCTTGTGGGTCTTTATCTTCTGCAGGCCTACTGCACTCTCCAATTTCTCTTGGCTTCTCAACACAGGGTATTCTTGCAGTGTCATGGTATACACATGTCAAGTCTATGAACTTCCTATAACAAGCCTTTATTGCTTCACCTTCTTCAATTGTTAGCCCTTGTATTGTTGCAATGGTTTTCCATTTGTCACTCAAAGTGACAGCCACATAGCCTCCAAGGCCATCTACAATCTTATGTAAACTAAGCAAGTCTATTTCTTTCACTCCAATAACAGGTGGTATTTCCTCTAATGTATCATAGTTAAGATACACTAGGTAAAACCACTTCACCATCTCTAAGAATTTCCTACTGAAGACCCCCCAATTGTTGTACACAAGACTATCCTTTTTGAGTAAATTTATAAATGACAAGAATCTGTTGAATGAGTTTACCTTTAAGGCATACAGTGTCCCATTCCAACTTATATATTCATCATCCACATAGTCTTAGGTGTCTTCTCTGTTCCAACTTAATTCTTTCAAGCCTCTCACCAATGAACACTCATCCTTTGGGTCTAATGACTCAAAGTGATCTTCTAGATACTTGTTGTGTTCTCTGATTGGGCTCCATTCATCTTCACTGTTGCCTATCTCTTGTTCCTTTTCTGTCCCTACTGTCTTCTCATCAAACATGTTCTTCAAATTACACATGTTGTTCTCAATCTTTATTGCATAGCTCTACTCTTCTAAGAGATCATAACTGAGTATGTTCAATGACACTTCAGGAGTGTATTGAACATTTGGAATTACAATCTCTCCATCTTCTGTATTCACCACAGCATCACCCACCCCATAAGAGAATATAAATTTTTTCTCTTTTTCTTCTTTACAAATCATCTTGAATTTGTAATCAATCCTTTTAAATTGAATTCTTCTTGGGCATAAATGAAACTTGTAACTGCTACTCACAAACCAAACTTCATTCCGTGTCTTATCACTTGAACCTTCAATCATATAGTCTGCTACTACATGAACTTTTTTTGGAAACCTTGCTTCTTCTGCAAGTACTTGATTATCAGTTGCTGCTTCTTGTTGTGATTCAATCACATCAATTTTCTTTCTACTTTCACATGCCCAGAAGGCATGTCCTCTTTGTCTACAGATATAGCATCTTGATCTCTTCTCCTTCTTTGTTTTCTTAGCAGTCTCCTTCTTTTGTTTTTCTGCCATTTTAGAAGCATTGAAGGCTTCATTTTCCAAAACTTTCTTCACAAGCATCTCCTTTCCTTTTAGAGAGATGCTTTTCTCTCTTGTAGTCCATTGTACCAGTCTTCTTGGAGTTTCTCTTAAAAAATATATGCCAGTGTAAAAACCTTGATCAATCCTTGATGTTGGCCTCTCCCATGATTTCGAATTACCATGGCTCTGATGCCAATGTTTGAAAGGTCTTGAGCCAACATGATTTGATTGAATCATATATTTGTAATTGACCATTGTGGTTCTGAGTTTTGTAGTAATATATATATATATATATATATATATATATATATATATATATATATATATATATATATATATATATATATATATATATATATATGCAATGTAAAGAAAGTGATATTGGACAATAAGTACTGCAACAAACTTGTAATATTTGATAGTGAATTGTTATATTTGTTTCTTACAGCAAATGACATATTTATACTTTCCTAAACGACACAAGTATCTAAATGATAGTTATTACCAATCATTGTGTCGTTTGGGAAATAACTACCAACAACCTTAACTGCCTAAGATAACTGTTTTTGCAATGGGTCATTTGGGTTGACATAATCTGACCCATATGCATACTTAGGACTTGACCTATACAATAATAATACATACATGTTGTCTTAAATAAATACTGAGTAATAAAACTATACTACTTTTGATCTAAAATAATTAAAGGGTTAACATGCTCGCCGTTCCACTTCGTCCCTCGCCACCACACCACGGAGCCTCGCCGATTACATTTTCGCCGTTCCAACGACGAGGAAGAAGACAAATCACTTTTTCAGTTAATTTGTTTGTATTTGTGTTTGTGTTTGTGTTTGTGATGTGTTTGTGAGGGTGGGTGGGGCCCAAATGATGAGGTTTGAGTTAGTTGTGATTGGGGGTATTTTTAAGTGAGTGTGTTGGAGTGATGTGGAGGTGATGTGGCACAAGTGAGGCCCAAATGAAGAGGTATGAGTGTGCCATGACACCCCATGCTCTTAGTAGCGTTCGTTTTTACCCTTGTTTGGCATATATGGAAAAGCGAAAATGCTAACGCTTTCACTTTAAAGTGTCTAATTATACTGATATCTTTAACGATGTCTAAAGATTATATTATTTTTTGGTCAGTAGTAGCCGTAAGAAGTTTGATTAGATTAAAATCTATGGTTTAAACCCTAGCTCCCAATCTTGAAATGTAGCTCATGTTTGTTATATAGATTCCTGCTAACTTAAGTTATGATAATATAAACAATTTAGAAATATGCGTCTATATAATAGCAATGGGCTCTAAGTTCGTTATGTGCAAATGAAGTGTTTTTAGCACGATTAACAATTAGCGTAAAATTATATACACCTGTAATCAATTAACCATTAAGAGTTATTAGAAATGCAATTATTTGTGAAGACTCATACGTGAATGTCTTCCGTCTCAGTATAATCAGGACACTGATCAGGGCATTGACCTTCGCTCTCGTCGATGTCCCGTATGTGATGGTGGTGTTGAGAACTCCCACCACTTACCTCTTCATCGTCTGCTTGGTAGCTAGCATGCCACCTTTGGAAAGCGATTTGCTCTTAGCAGTTTACTTTCTTAGACTGATTCAGTCAACTTTGTGTTTGAATGTGGTAGTACAATCAACAACATGGTATTTATGGAGATATTGTAACAGGATTTGTTTCGATCCGAAGCCTCCTCATAAGGACATGCCTTTGGACGACATTAAAATTTTAAGAGCAAATGTTTTTGAAAAGGACAATACTTGTCACCATTCATTTTTTTGGGCCGCGGACAAAAATGTTAGTTTATATGGGCACTTTTCTTTTAAATTCGTGATTTTTGAGGTATTTTGTGACTTTTTTGCCCCTCTCAGCTAATAGGATTTTTTTTTTCAAATGGCAAAAATGTCACAAAATACCTTAAGAAGGACGAATTTGAAAAAAAAATACCGATAAAAGCTTAAAATTTTGTTTGCTTCTCAGAAAAACAAATGATGGCAAGTATGATACCCTTTTAAAATATTTGCTCTAAATTTTAACACATTCCTGGACTTCTTAGAGAAAGATAAAAACTAGTCCCACATGGAATGATTGGATTAATAGTCCAACAATAGCTTGTACAAAATCTTTGTAACCTCTTTGTTTCTAGATTTACTAGACTTCAATTAATTTTTTAATAAAGAAAATGCAATCACTAAAAGTCTATTCTGATGCACATCTAGCTTGTCTGTATAAACTCTTAACGATGTAGTCAAAACTAAAATGGTTTATTAAGTGTTTCAATAAGCTAGTTCAAATAGTTTTGGTGACACAATTATTAACCAGTTAACTATAATTAGCTTCTGCTGAATCATATTATGATACTAAAGCACAAAGTAACTGAAACATTTTCTCATAAATGAAATTAAACTAATCAGCAACAACATGATACATAAATGAAAAATATGTCAATGAGTTCAAATCATAATCCTTCTAGCTAGTGTTCATGAAACGATGATACCGATCTCCTTTGCATCACTAAGCTGCATGTTATCACCCTCTTCATCAGCCTTCTTTGGACCTCCATTAGCTATACTTGCTTCCCTTGCTTCCTCTTGAGCTTTTTTCCTAGAATCCTCAACAACTTTTAGTCATGCTTCTTCTTTTGCATCTTCCAAAGCTTTGATCAACTTGTTCAAGCAAACATCAACATTCTCTTCAGCTTAATATGTTTATCCATACGTCCCTTTGGATAAGAGCAGGGTCAAGCTTCTCGGCATAGTTGGTAGTAAAGACGATTAGTCTTTTTAGCACAAGTTGACCATATACCGTCAATGAAATTCAATGGAACCCGACAAAGTCACTTCACTCCCATTCCTTTCCTTTCCCATATCCTCCTCGGCCTTTTTGCAAATCACATCCTTCTTTCCATCTTTTTTCTTTTCCTTTTTATCCTTTCTTTGACTGGTTAAATTGAGTGAACAATCGATATATTCAATCACAATTATCGATTTCCTTGAAGTGTCAATTAACAACCTCCTTAATTCCGAGTTATCTTTAACAGAAGTTTACTCAAGATCATAGATATCATACTCAAGGAGATTAGCCATGGCAGCAATCATGCTAGACTTACCAGTTCCGGGGGGACCATAAAGAAGATACCTTCGTCTCCAAGACTTCCCGACCCTCTTATAGAAATCTTTTGACTTGCTGAACCTCATATGATCATTCAGAATACCCTTCTTCTTTTCTGGATCCATTGCAAGTGTGTCAAAAGTAGAAGGATGCTCGAAGTCAATGTGGCTCCACATCTTCGTTTTGTAGCCATAACAATTTTGGATCTTTTTGTTGGTATAGAACTTGTGTTGCCTTGTTTTCACCATGATAGCCTTTCCCCCACGGAGGACATGTTTTAGGTCTGTGATGATACTACATGTGAACTTGTAGTACCGCATCTTTAACTGCCATTATTAGCGAAAAGAGGTTGTTGTGTGGGGATTCTTTTACTCGAAGTCATCCATATCTTGATACCTTGAAACTCATCCATGACTTCTCCGTAGTCATCCATACTCAAGACTAAAGATTTAAAATCGTTGCTCTCATTTTCTTTCAACCATTTAGCTTTATTTGAAGAGTTTGTGCTAAGATTGCGTTCAATAGCAATAAATGCTTTTCTTCGCTAGAATGTACCATCTCCTTGGTATTCATTAAACATAAGGGTAGTTTCTTTTCAACATAAGGGTAGATGTATCTAATGACTTTTTTGACACAGTCTCTAACATTGCCTCGAAACTCATTAGGAAATAGTTGTTGGAACATCGCCCACATTGGCCACACAAACATAATCGCGGCCATCATAAACTCCAAGGTTTTGGTAAAGTTATGGAGTGAGATGTAGATAAAACAAGTAGTGCATGTATAGCATCTTATAGCACTGTGTATCACATGTATGGTCCTGATATTTTGGATGTCCTAAGCGAGCCGAGTGAAATATACCCCTTGTAAGCAAACAACACATTTTATTTTAGGAGCTTGGAACCTAGTCAACCTAGGCGGCTCATCCCAGACTGATTTTTATTGTGATTTAAAATATTTTGATTAACTCTTACATCAAAAATATTGTGATTAACTCCATCAACGTTACAATTTTGAGGACTTTCGTTATTTTCTTAAATAGGAATTTCATTATCTTCGCTAACATTAACCTCATCATTGTCTAGATTTCTATTGTTTATAGGATTTTCATTATTATCATTGGTGTTAACCTCGTCATTTTCTAGGTTTTCATTGTTTATAGGATTTTCGTTATCTATATTAACGTTAACCCTATCATTATTTTATTCAACACTATCATTATTTTTTTTCTTACTAATTACAAACCCATCCATAGAACCGTGTTGAGATCGCTCAGATTCTTATTGAATTTCCTTTCGTTTTCGAGTTTGGGCACCTAAGTGTTGTGAACGACGCAACATGATAAACTCGAGTGTAAATCGTAAATTCTATAATATTCTACTAAAGCAAGAATAATAAGTATGGAACAATATCACCTAATCAAATCGATGAAGAGAAGAAAAGATGATCGATTCATTCGTTTAGTTCCCTAATTGTTTCCAATTCGACTCTTTGTTCCTGTAACCACATCATTAAAACCTAAACATGTTTCACACATTACGTAATATGTCCATTAAATTCTTGATAAGTTGACTTGAGGCATAGTAATGTAGTAGATAGTTATGATGTAGCTTAAGTAGTTGTTTCCTCCATATTTTATACCAACACAACTTGTATATCTCAACCAGGGTTTTTGTTATTGGTTTATATATAATTATATAATAAATTAACTACCAAGCGTGTGATGGTGTGATACTGAAACCTGTAAAACTACCATTCCTATTAATTCGTTCTTTTTTTTAAACCGTATTTTTTAATTACTCAGTAATTTACGTAGGTTTAAATGTTTAATAACATATAGTGTGAAGTGGGCTTGGTACTAAAATGGGCCAAGATGAACCTAGTATAGGTACATATGGTCTTATAATTTGATGCCCCATCTCTTGTGCTGCCCTTGGGCTGTCGCCCGTGTGGCCCATAGCCAAATAGTTACTCTTCACTTATTGTAATTTTCTGATGGTTCATGTGACATGGTGAAGGACAGATTTTGTGATCGAGCTTCACAAAAAATATAATGACATCATGGTTTCTTTGCATCATTCATTGTCATGGTTTAGGAGCACGTTATACTAGGAAGTAGCAATTGGTTTCCTAGCTAGGTATTAAAGTTGTTTCCATCATTTACATAACATAAAGTTAAAACGAGTTGAAGAGGTACAACACACATGAAAATACGACATGCTCGACTTTATAAGGAAAAGAGAAGCAAACGAAAGAAACCTCGCAATAATACAAAAAGTATACTTTGAAGATCTCAATAATACTATGTACTGAGTACATCTGACTGTCCAGCTTTGCTAGCTAAATTTGGTGATAGATTAAGATTTGCGTTGCAGTGGTGCAAGTATTTACATATTCATGTATATGTGAATTCATTATATTTAGCATAGTTTTTAAAATTAATATTTATTTACAGTCTATTCTACTATACATACATTTTCTTTAAATTTGAGACATGATCTAGGGAAAACATTTTAAAGTGTTTTGCTTAAAAGAAATCACGAGTTTAAGTACCATTTTTAGGTATGTATCGGTTTGTACTAAAGCGCAAAGTATACTAAACATTAGATAAGATTGGTAACATACAGAAATTCAATTTTAAAATTAAACAATTATTAGGAAGAAATTAAGCAGTAAAAGTTATTTTATAGGCCGGTTAATAAGCCAAAGAATAAAGGAGCATCCACGTCTATGCCTTCTGTCCAATCAAATACAGGTTCTCCAACGGTTAATGTAGGTTCTACTTCTTGTAACGAACCTACTACTGATCCTACTAGTAGTTCGGCTCCATCCCGGGATGACCAAGGTAAGAATAATAATTGGGTGGATGATATCAACCTTGTTGATTTGAGGAACAATTTTGATGTGCTTGCGCAACAAGATTCGGGTTTGGAACCTGTGATTGGCACTATGTGTGCGCCTGAATTTATTTCTAGTTCTTCCAAAAATACGTATCCATCGCCTATGAAGAACACTCCTATTGTTGACAAAATTGGGAAGCTAGAAAAGCTTATTATTGATGGGAAAGCTACCCTTGTGGATAATGATGGTAAACCTATTAAAAATGTTGTTTCTTCAATTAAGGTGGCCAATAACCCATTATCTAAGGTGGGCAATGTGGTAGTTTCTGAGGATGATGAAGTTTTTGATGATCACACTGGGACGTTGTATTTTGGAAGTTGAGGTAAAGAGCAGAGTCTTTATAAGCAATGGAAAAGGGATACGGGTGATGGCAACAATTATGATGATGATGATTTTGGCATCTCTTCTGCTCAGTTAAAGGCTGCTGGAATTCAAGATTTTTGTCTTAACTAGGTTGTTTTATTTTTTTTGCATAAATTGTATCTTTTATGTTGGTTTTTGGTTTGAAGTTTGTGACAACGAGGATGATGAAGTTTTTGATGATCACATTAGGACATTGTATTCTGGAAGTTGAGGTAAGGAGTAGAGTCTTTATAAGCAATGGAAAAAGGATACGGGTGATGGCAACAATTATGATGATGATGATTTCGGCCTCTCTCCTGCTCAGTTAAAGGCTGCTGGAATTCAATATTTTTGTCTTAACTAGGTTGTTTTATTTTTTTGCATAAATTGTGTCTTTTATGTTGGTTTTTGGTTTGAAGATTTAGTTGGTTGTAGCTAGTTGTCATTTATGACATGTCATAAATGATGTAGTGGTTGTGTCAAGCGATTGCTTAAACTCAGCCACATGTCATAAAGATGATTTATGACATGACATGTCAAGAGTTAATATGGTACCTCAGCCACATTTCGTTGTACTTAAACATTTTTTTGATGTAATATATTTTACCGGGTGAAATACCTTTTACCAGGAAAAATAATAATAATAATAATAACTCTAGGTTAAATCTAGGGTTTATTTGTACGACGAAAGATTACATACTTAAATAGTAGAGGTAGTTATCTGCCAATTCTGAAAATGATCCTTGCCCGAGCCCTGCAACAGAGCGCGAGCAAACGATCCTCATTTATATAGAACCACAATTAATACATTGCAAAATGGAGCTAAACGACAATTTAAACTTTGGAGCGTTAACACACCTATTGATTGTTGTGGAAAAAAAAATCTTGGAAACGCTTGAAAAACTCATGCTCTTAATCTACCTAATATGCTATGTATTCTATAATGCAACGTTTTTGTGTGTTTATGCATTGAATGAACACTTAATTATTTTGCTATTTTAGTGAAAATCTGAACTACTTAATTGGTGTTATTTTTTTTCCTTTCTGTTTCTTATTTCTATTGGCTAGTATTCAATATTTATCTCATTGTAAAAAGGCAAAAGGCATGAAAATATAGTTAACTTTTCATATTTTGCTTTGTTTTATAGCCATTTTTTCCTATTGTATATATTATATACTAGACGAGTACCCGTGCCTAGCGGCAACGGTGTCTAGTTTTCTGCAAAATTCCGACGACTCATAAGTTTCTTTCAACAAACTGTATTTGTAGCGTCAGAGAATCATTTTCGAATAACTATAATTCTGATGCGTCGTTGCATACCAGCAGAAATATACAGTTTTCAAGAAAATTATGCGGAGTCGATCTAAGTGTGAGAGTATATTTTCTAATAGGATTGTTTTAACTTTTAAGTTATTAAGATTTTAGTAATAATAGATTCAACCATTACAAAAAGCAACGGTATTATGTAATTGGCAATATTATATTTTAGTTTAGAGGTATAGCCAACGTGTGTGATCGTCTTTTCTTATTTTGTCAGTAATTTAGGCAGTGATAACTATTTATTTTTACATGTGTAACGTTTATTATTTGGTGTGTGACTTTTAAACTTGTAACCTTACAAATTTAATATCACTATAATAAGATTATCTTGTACTATCAATTTGCATAGATATTTAAACATTGTTCAAAGCTATTTGTTTGAGGTACAAATAATTATCGCTAAAGATAACAATACTATTTTATTTTTGTGATTTAATAAACTTACATAACATTATTGATATACCGGACAAAGGGCTATACAATATATATTAACTTTTTAAAAGACGATTCATATATGCTAGTCCCTTAAGTGGTGCAAGACCAACATTTTTTAAAATAACATTATACAAATGACAACGTACATGTGTCAAAGCAAAATAAACAACAAAAAACTACAATTACTTGGTCTATCATTTTTACAAATTTGTCACGGGTTCCACAACTACTTCATCATTTCTCATATAATTTTGTCAAATTTGAAACCTGGTTCGACCCGGGTGGTTCAACCGGTTGAACCGTTCCGGTAAAAAAAACAAGTCGATTTAAACCGAGTCAACCCGAATGGTTGGGTCGAAAACAAGTCAAATTAAATCGGGTCAACCCCCGGGTTTGAAGCATCCCGGGTCAACCCGGTTTTCGATGTGTATTAATAATTTCCTTTTGAAATATATGTAAGCACTCATCTTTTTCTAAAAATGGCACCCCCCTCCTTTTTTGCGATTTTTTTTACTTGTTTTTTAATTTTTATAATTTTGTTTATATCAAAAAACTATAAATCTGAAAATATGGAACATAAAATATAAAGTTTAATAAGTCAATCACTTAAAACTGTCAGAAATACGAAGCAAAAACTGACAAAAAACTGTGTTATACTAAAAAACATGAGAGACCAAAGGAATAAAAGTACACAACCCCCTGATTTGACATCCTAGGAGGGTTTGTATAGTATGACCCCTTCAACATTTTCACATTTAGTTTCAACTTTTCACTTTTTACTTTTTGGTTTTCCCTTTATATATAGTATATAGCAGGGTACTCGCGCGTTTTGGCGGCGGGTACACTGTGACGATTAACCGCATAAATAGATCTCGATGGAACCTGATTCACCAGTTTGTATCAGTTTCAATGGGTCCTCTCTGGTTCGTTTTCGGATGGCTTTAATTGGTTAGCCGAACCGATGGCGACACCGGTTCCCGGTTGAACATGTTGGTCCGGTCCGGTCCGGTTTTCAAAACTATATGTAACATTAACTTGTTAACTTGTATGAAGTTTTGTGTGTTTTATTAATTTGTATAATGTGTATAATAACATGTATTTTTCATTTTAGGGTGTTTTAAAAATATCATTAATTAGTGTGTTTAATTATTTTATATTTTGGATTATGTTGTAACTTATTTAAATTGTACGTTATGAAAATTTTATTATACTTTTTAGTAAGGGGTGTTTTAATTGGTTGTTTTTAATTTGATAGATGTGCTTTTAATTGGTTGTACAATGTGAATAAATTGTTGTACTTTTAAGTAATTGGGTGTTTTAATAAGAGTATTAAATACACTATGCATTTCTCTCTCATTTGACCAATTTCAAGAATTCCACTTTTCAACTTTTCACATTTGACCGTTTTTCTATTATATGTAGTATAGATTTAAAAATTTCATTTATTATGTGTATCTTATGACATTTTTGCCCCTACATGTTAATAGGTGTGTTGATAAATGAAAATGATAAAATTGTCACAAAATACATACAATAAACGAAATTCAAAACTATGATATTTACCATAGAAAAAAAATAAATTAATTACATTTTCGTTTCATTTGCCCCATTGTAAACCCTTAAAAAGCACTTGACAATTCTTCACATCAATGGTTATCTTAGCCACAAAAGAATTAACTATCACCAAATAAATCTAAAAAGCTATAAACTGAGATAAACTCCATATTACAGCTTAGAATATACGTTTCAGCTTCAACTCCAACTGATTTTGTTCATACCATTCAAAGTTTAATTATGGTACATGGATACATGTTTTGCCTTAAACCATTTATATATTGACAATTATACCTTTTATATAACTTGAGTTTTCTTACCACATTTCTCGAGTTAGTATCATTTTGTAATTAACTAAAACACAATATAACATAATCCTTGTAACTAAGATGAAACTTGATGATTTCAATCTTATTTATCATACATTCCACAACACTTCATAGAATTCTAAAGATTTTCATGGCCAAAGATGATCAAGTACTAAATAGCCCATAAAGGATATAGATCACACTATTGCTGGCTACTTTATTCTGTACATGGTCATTAAAATCATACTAATGGGCATTGATGTACATGTCATGATCAAGAGAATTAAATAAAACGTTCAAAGAAGTCTAAGGTGTCATAAAAAAAACTCTATAAGGTTTCTATCAAGAAAATATTCCACATAGCATCTTTCCTTGGTGGTTAAATAGAAGGTTCAGTCTTTCATTTGAATCAGGAGTATTTGCTCTTGAGTTTCAACAAGCAAAAGATTTCAGGTATGAATATATCATGTATGGTAATTTGCACTTCATACTTTATTTATTGTCATTATTTACATATTGTTATGCTTTTATATCTTTTAGCAAAACATTATTTCTATCAGTTCTTGTTGTTCATACTTGTTGCATAAGAAAACACATATTTACATACAAAATTAAAATGCTTATTCATGCCAAATTCTTAACATATTGTTATGCTTCTATCCCCTTTAGCAACATCCTTTCTGTAAGTTATGTGCTAAATAAATACTACTACTTGATGAAATCTTTTGTTCTTAATTTTTTACTGTTAATACATGATGAATACTTGATGAAACCTGATTATACCTATTTAAGGAAACTTTCTACTTAAGCCTTGTGAATAAAGGTGATTTTGTAGAGATGAAGAACTGACAAAACACATAAACAACAACATTTTCATATCACAACTGTGAATCAGTTTTTTTAATTTTTATCAATCATATTTCTCATGAAAATTCCTCTGATTAATGAAAATGGCTTAAATACAAAAAAAGGGTGTTTGGGTAAGCTTATTTATTTTTAACAAGTTCCACTTCAAAGGATTAAAGATTATTAGCTTATTTCCTTCCACAAAAAGCTATAAGCCTTATAAAATAAGCTTATCCAAACACTATCCAGGTAAAGCTATCAAGAACTTGAAATAGGTTTTACCAAACAACCCTTAAATCATACTGAGTGTTAACTTTTATTTGTGACAAGAACAGGGACACCACGTAAATGTATTTACATTGACATGTTCATAACTTTTTATGGTTAACTTGCATTACATATCAGAATTGTATTCCAACATAACCTTGTAAGGATTAAGAAGAGATACAAAGTTAATCCTTGTAATGGACTCAGTTTTGTTAAAAGAATATGTAGATATATTAGTCTAGAACACAGCAAAAGTCTGCAAAAACCATATATTCTAACAAAATGTTGTCTAAAACAGCGAAATTGAAAAGGATGACGATTGGGGATATGACTCAGTTTGGTTCAGTGATGGCCGCGGTTATGTTCGTGTGGGCGATGTTCCAACAACTTTTTCCAGACGAGTTTCGAAGGAATGTTGGAAGATACGTTAACAAATTCATTAGTTATGTCTCTCCATATATTGAAATCACATTTCATGAATACCAAGGAGACAGTAGGTTCGAGCGAAGCAAAGCGTTTATTGCTATCGAACGTTATCTTAGCGAAAACTCCTCAAATAAAGCTAAACGTCTTAAAGCGAACGTGATCAAGGATTGTGAATCCATTGTCTTGAGTATGGATGACTACCAAGAGGTCACGGATGAGTTTAAAGGTGTTAAAATATGGTGGACTTCGAGTAAAAAGATCCCGAAACAGCAGCCGCTCTTTTCTTATAGCGGCGATGAAGAGAAGAGGTACTATAAGCTCACTTGTAAAAGAACAAACCGTGAAATCATTACCGAATTTTACTTAAAACATGTGCTTGATGAGGGGAAGGCGATCGCGGTTAAAACAAGGCAACGAAAGCTTTATACGAATAGCAAGAGTGATAATGGGTACAGTTTCAAGAAGAAGATATGGAGCCATATTATATTCGAGCACCCTTCTACTTTTGATACTCTTGCAATGGACCCGAAAAAGAAGAAGGAGATATTGAACGATTTGATAACGTTTAGCAAGTCGAAAGACTACTATAAGAAGTTCGGGAAGTCGTGGAAACGAGGGTATCTCCTTTACGGTCCTCCAGGGACTGGAAAGTCTAGTATGATTGCTGCCATGTCTAATTTTCTCGAGTATGATATCTATGACCTTGAGTTAACTTCTGTTAAAGATAACACAGATTTGAGGAAGCTATTGATTGACACAACAAGTAAGTCAATAATTGTGATCGAGGATATCGGTTGTTCACTTGATTTAACTGGTCAAAGAAAGGAAAAAAAGGACGGAAGTAAAGATGACGAAAAGGATCCTATTCAAAAGAAGGCCGAGGAGGGAAAGGCAAAGGAAAAGAACGGGAGTGAAGTGACGTTATCAGGGCTATTAAACTTCATCGATGGGCTATGGTCAGCTTGTGGTAGCGAAAGACTAATAGTATTCACTACAAACTTTGTCGAAAAGCTTGACCCTGCTCTTATTCGAAGAGGACGTATGGATAAGCATATCGAGTTGTCATATTGTCGTTTTGAGGCTTTTAAGGTGCTTGCCAAGAATTATTTGGATATTGAATCACATGAATTGTTTGCAACGATTGAGCAATTACTAGGCGAGACCAACATGACTCCAGCCGATGTTGCGGAAAACTTGATGCCAAAGTCAAGTGAAGAGAATGCTGATATTTGCTTGAGCAACTTGATCAAAGCTTTGGAAGATACAAAAGAAGAAGCAAGACTAAAAGCTATCGAAGATTTAGGGAAACGGTTACACTTTTATTAATAAAATCTAAATAAATAAAATTAACAGTAAATAAATAACAGAAAATTAAATACAAACAGAATGTAAGCAGATAAACGATAATTAAATAAAATAATAAAATAGTCAAAATACTTACTTGATCACCAAAATAAAGATCAACAAAGAAGCACTAAAGCGCTGGCACGTTTGACACGCTTCCTTTAAAACATGATTCATTTGTCTTTCCCAGGGTACAATACAACAAAAAGTAAGTTGATCATTGTCGGACTTAACTAAACTGCCAGGAATTTCATCTTAAGAGATGCGTATTCCATATGTTGGAAATCAATAATAACTATTGATTTGATGTGTGTGAAACTTGTGGAATTAGGGCCTCTATTTATACACAATAGACTCCCTCTAAGTTTACTCATCCCACCGATGTGGGATTGAAAATAAACTACTTTTCCCTCTTTAGGCATGGCATCAGAATGCCTAACTTTGAGACTCGATATCTCATTCACATCAACTCTATTTTGGACACATAAAGGCTTAGTCGAAGCTCTCTTGAGGGAGAACGCGAACCTACAAACTATTACTCATATATGTGACATATACATATAGATAATTCTGTCCAAAGTTGGTCAAAAGTCACTTTTGCCAACCAATTTTCCAACAATCCCCACATGAATGGAGATCGGTCGTAATACACAAAAATTACGATGAAATTCCAATAGTTGAATCTTGCAAAGGATAGGTAGGTGTGACCCTTTGAACCTTCCCTTGGGAGATGCACTTAGTCTCTAGATCCAGAGTAGACGCGATGTCCTTGAACTCAACCTCTGTTTACGTAGACGACAATACATTTCACACAAGACTCTCCCTAACATTGTTAAGCCCTCATAGTCATGTTCATTATGGTCTTGAACATTTGCACTGTTCTGCAAGAGCTCTTAGGATTTGCGCCCCCACAATTCCCTTCAAAGCGACCCCACTTCTCTCTCACATAGGTGATTTCATCTTGAATCATTAAAACATATGTTTTGTGATTTCATCTCGAATCATTATGCTTTGTGATTTCATCCTGAATCATTAAAGCCATATGTTTAACCTCTCAACAAGTCACATTTGTTATATGAATGGACTAGGAAGTTACAATGTTAAGTAACTCCCCTATATTGACGAGACTTCCCCATTTATATGATTAGGTTGTCCTATTGAACCCAGATCTTGGGATCTCCAGTCAACTGGGTTAGGTTTTTCTTCATATAAACTCATTCCTTTAAGGGCTTTAGTCCCATTCCTTTAGACAACTTACTAACTAACTCTCGCTTAAGCCTTCGTAGCGGATCCGCGATGTTATCCATTGACTTTACGTAGTCAATCGTGATAACTCTAGTTGAGAGTAGTTGTCGCACCAATCAACGTCTATGATGGATATGTCTCGACTTACCGTTTTACATTGTGATATGAGCTCTGTCAATTTCCAATTGACTATCACATTATATATAGATGGTCGTTACGGTTTCGCCATCTTGGTATGTCCTATACGAATTAACGCAGATATCCGCATATTCTATAAATTTATCTCAAATGATAAATTCAAATTCCATCATAGATTTAGCTATAAAAGTCTGAAATACTTTCAAGATTTCCAAGACACGAGCTTCCCAATGAGAGTCAATACATCCGCTCTAGTGGATCTAGATTCCTTTATGTAAGAATCCATATTTGCATTACTCTATCATTAGATAGCAGTTGGATATCTTCCAAAATGCAATATCGTAAGTATCATAGTACTTGTGTAATACTATTCAAATGGTCATCACTTGAATTACTGGTATATTTACTTAACTTGATTATAACTTCTAAATCAAGTCTTATACACTTCATTAGACACATAAGACGCCCAATATTCTTTGAGTATTCAAAATAGGCAACACCTCTACCTCTATTATAACGAGATTTAAAAGATGTCATTGGAGTTCTAGCTAGGCCGGAATCCCCAACATTGAACCTCTCAAGAATATGGTCCTTATAGTGTTTTGACTTCAAAACAAATCCATTTGGTTTCATATGATCTTAGTTCCAAGAACCATATCGAGCAGCCAATGTAGTTCATGTCAAATCTTGAATCCAACATTTCATTAGTGGATTTGATCATCTTGTTATCACTTTCAGTGATAAGTATACCATCTATGTATAGACACATGATTACATATATACCAGCAATTATTTCTTTCCACAAACATCCGTTATTTTTAAATCCACGTTCTGACATGACGTGAAAAAAAATTGATGTCATTGTTTGGGAGCTTGCTTTAAGCCATGTAATGACTTAACAAGCCTACAAACTTTGTTCTCTTGTCCAAGAGCCATGAAACCCTCGGTTTGGTTCATGTAGATTTCTTCTTCTAAATCTCCGTTTAGAAATGCCGTTTTCACATCCATTTGGTGAACTTCCAAATTTCTTAAAGCGGCAATAGCAAGTATCATCCTAATCGAGGTTATTCGCGTAACAAGCGAATATGTATCAAAGTAATCAAGACCTTCGTTGTCTAAATCCTTTGATTACTAATCTTGCTTTATACTTGTCAATGGTGCCATCGGCTTTCATCTTCTTCTTGAAGATCCATTTATAGCCTAGTGGTTTACAACCAAGAGGTAAATCCATGAGCTCCCAAATATGATTTTGTAAAATAGAATCTATTTCACTTTTAATGGCTTCTTTCCATTGAGGCCCTTCGAGGAAGTACCGCCTCTCGATATGAAGTAGGTTCGTTTTCAACCATAAAAGAAACAAAATTGGGTCCAAACGATTTCTCGGTTCTTGCCCTTTTGCTTCTTCTAGGTTCAACCTCTTCTTCCTCAGTTTGATCTTGTCTCTCATCTTGGAGATCATTATCAACTCCTTTGTTGTCTCTTATCACGAACAACATTATCATCTTGATGTTTCTCATCATGAAGGACTTCGTCATTTGGTTGCCTCTCATCATGGACAACTTTACCACCAAGCCTAGATGAACATCCATTCTCCTCTAATAATCAAGGAAACACGGTTTCATACAATGAAAGTTTTCCTTGATTCGGTTATCGTATCTTTGTGTATATTTATCATTTCCGAATCACATACAAAGAAATGATAAGCACAGCTGTTATGAGCATATCCAAAATTATGCAAACCACAGTTTTAGGTCCAATATTTTGAACCTTGGGTGTCAGTACAGATAGACACCCCCCACATTCGTAAGTACTTATAGGATGGTTTTCTTCCCATCCATAATTCATAAAAACTATCTTCTTTTCCTTACAGGGAATCTTATCTAAAAGATAAGTAGCCAATAAAACCGCTTTCCCCCACATGCCATGGCTTAAACCATGACTTTAACAACATGGCATAACCATATCTTTAAGGCACAGTTCTTTCCTATCAACAATTGTGTTGTGGTGTATAAGAAGCAATAAATTTATGTCTTATTCCATGTTTAGAACATACATGAAATGGAGACACATATTCACCTCCAATATCACTTCGAACCGCCTTGTTTTCGATAATAAGTTGATTCTTAACTTATTTGTATAGATCAATCTTGTCTATATCCTTACTCTCAAGTAAGTAAAAGTCGCAATATTTTGTGCTACCATCAACAATTACGATGAAGTACCTAATTGCTACCTTAGTAGGTATCGATTCCAAATCACATAAAACTATGTGAATCAAGGGTTCGGTTAATATACGGTCAACCGAGTGAAAAGACAAGCTTGTCAATTTGGCTTCAACATAAGTTTTTCTTTTGTAATCCGTGTTCGTTTATTTAATTAAACAACGTATTGAGTTAAATTAACATGTCCGAGTTGGCCATGCTATACATTCACAGGGTCAAATAAGCTGAATTCATAGTCATTTTTATTAAAAAAAATAGATTCAGCTTAAACATTTAATGAAGGGCATAACCCGTACCGACCAAAATTTTGTTCCATGTTAACTCAATTTTATTTGATTAAAATAAAAATAAAGCCAAATTTATTAAGCAACCATCCAGACACAAGATTCCTACGAATCTCTGGCACATACAACGTGTTGGTTCACTTAAGCTCTTTTCCACATGTGAATGTCAACATCACATTTCTTTTCCCTTGCTATTAGCAGTTATAGAGTTGCCCATAGATTGCATCTCTCCATTTTCTGCTACTTTGAAAGAGTTAACCAAACTCTTATCATTATACTCATGACATGATGCCCAAGTGTTAATCCACCATTTTCTAATGTCGGATCCCGCCTTGGCAACAATTTTCATTTCATTCAAGCCATTTAACCCATAGTTATGGCACATAAAATCTGAATCCTTTAAAGCATCTACCGTACACATAACTCGAGTATCGGTCTCCCTTTCATCAAGTTCGGGAGCAGAATTTTTAGATGTCACTCATGACATTCCGAACATTCTGTTAATATTCCGTTATTAGTGTTACACTAAATTTGGAATAATTAACAACTTGCTATATCACAAAGTGTTTCTTAACAAACACGATAACATCAAATTTTGTTTAAAACACTACTGTTTTGTAAGATCCATTATACAAAACCGTTTTTAAACAAGTATTTCAATTAAACAATATCGCATATTACATAATGTTTTTAAACAAAACAAATTTGTAATATGATTTTGTCAATCTTCTTTAACAATATCTTAATAGATCTGCATCACATGGTATATAATTCTACAATGAAACTCGACAAGGTTTCAAAATAGATTTACTCTTTCAAAGAAACTCAACAAGGTTTCTATAGATCTACTTTCAAATGCATAAAGTTTCAAGAATTATATTAAGTTTATAATTAACTCAACCTGGTTTAAATAAGCTAAACAAGTCAAAGAAACTTTTCCACAAAATATGATAACAAATTGTATATTATCAGATTTTGTTTCAAACAAACTCATCTTGGTTTCAATAAACACATTCTAGTTATCTAATAAAATAACAACTTGTATTTTATGAGATTTGTTTCAAAGAAACTCCACTTGGTTTCAATGAATCTAATTTCATCATGATTTTTTAACATGTTAGTAACTGGCGCACCAATTACATTCGCAAGATTCACTAGGGTCACAAATTATGTTACCATCAGTTAACTTGTGAATATTTAAACACAAAAAACAGTTAAAAAAATGTTAAAACAATATGGTATCTAATAAACTTGACATGGTTTATGTAAACTTGTACCAAATATGATTCCGAGAAACACAAGCTTGGTTTCAGTATCCAGATTTAAATAATAACACATGCAATAAACAAACTAAATAAATCAGTTTGAAAAGAAACTCATCATGGTTTCAATATAAAATGATTCAATAAACTGTTTTAAAAATCGTTTATAAATCTGTTATACCAAATATGTTAATTAAAATTCTGTTTAGTTATAAAACTGATTTTCAAATAAACACAATCTTGGTTTCAGCAGAAAAACAGTTTGTATAAAATCTGTTAATTAAAATAAATCAGATTTTAATAAAAAAAGTGTTTTAATTCATTAAATAGAATCTTTTTAAGACTGTAGGGAAACGGTTACACTTTTATTAATAAAATCTAAATAAATAAAATTAACAGTAAATAAATAACAGAAAATTAAATACAAACAGAATGTAAGGAGATAAACGATAATTAAATAAAATAATAAAATAGTCAAAAGACTTACTTGATCACCAAAATAAAGATCAACAAAGAAGAACTAAAAGCCGCACGTGTTTGACAACGCTTCCCTTAAACAGATTCGCCGTCTGTTTCCCAGGGTACAACAACCAAAACAGTAAGTTGTACTGTGGACTTAACTAAAGCTGCCAGAATTTCATCTTAAGAGATGCGTATTCCATATGTTGGAAATCAATAATAACTATTGATTTGATGTGTGTGAAACTTGTGGAATTAGGGCATCTATTTATACACAATAGACTCCCTCTAAGTTTACTCATCCCACCGATGTGAGATTGAAAATAAACTACTTTTCCTCTTTAGGCATTGACAGAATGCCTAATTTTGAGACCCGATATCTCATTCACATCAACTCTATTTTGGACACATAAAGGCTTAGTGCGAAGCTCTCTTCGAGGAGAACGCGAACCTACAAACTATTACTCATATATGTGACATATACATATAGATAATTCTGTCCAAAGTTGGTCAAAAGTCACTTTTGTCAACCAATTTTCCAACAGAAGATGCTAGGATTAAAGCCGAAGAGGAAGCAAGTAAAAAGAGCGAACAAAAAGGCGAAAATGTTCAAGGAGTTGACGCAAAACTAGCTAACGGAGAACAAAAGAAGGTTGATCAAGATGGTCACAAGGTCTTACAAGTTGAAGACTTAATGCTATGAATTAACTCGTATATCTTGTGTTGTGTGTATGGTGTCATTGTTTCATGAACACTAGAAAGAAAATGATTTGATCTAACTCGTAGTATCTCTTGTGTGGTTTGTTTAAAATGATTAATGTGAAGGTGTTTTACTTACTGCATGATGTAAAACATCTCAAATCATACAGAGTGATTCAAAATAACCTAATTACTAGATCAAACGAGCTTTGTCTCTAGCGACGTCGACAGAGACCAGAAGTTGTTACTGGGCTCACTGACTGTCACTAAGTATTAAAATATTTTTTTAATCTTTTAAACAAAATCAATAATGTCTCATTTACGGACTCTCTTCACGTGTCACTATCTTACTAGATCAACTTTTCAACCCGCTCATTAAAACTTTCAAAATTTTCTATTTTTTTGCTAAGATATTTGTCAATTGTCATATTCCCTTTACGGGGAGTTTGGTCCGTGGATTTTAATTATGGTGTTTAAAATCTGAAGGGGTTAAAGGTTTTAAAATAACGAGGTTTTAAATTCTTTTGTGTGTTTGGTTTAAATATATCTCTACACATATATATATAAAATACTAGCAGGGTAACTAGCTTGCGCGTTATGATAGCGGGTACTATGCAATTAAAATTTTTAGAAAGAAATAAGCATTAAGCACTTTGCACTGTTGCTTTGAGAAAATCGTCCGATTTTTATAAAATACAGATTTTAATTTTACAGTAAGTTTTTATTATAAATCATAAAATATGTATATATTGGTTCTTGATGTACTCTTACGATTTATTAATATTATTTGAACATTGTGATTTAGTATGCATTTGAAACTCTATTGATTTAATAATATCTTTACAATGAAAATAAGAGTACATTTTGTGTTATATCAGTTTGTATAATAAGCTTAATAACTTGTATTTTCTAGGAGGTGTTTCAATAATGTATTTATTTAAAAGTTGACCAATCAATTTTTAAAATTTGTGCTAATAAGTAAGTGTGTTAGCTTAATATTTTAAGACTTCCAATTTGAAAAGGTCCCAAATGCTTTATATTGTATTGTAAATATGTTTAAAATATGAAATCTTATAAATTAGCCCTTAGCATTTGCACATTTGCATCGTTTTCTTTAGAAAAGTCGACTAATATTTATAAAACACAGTTTTAGTTTTTGTGGTAAGTTTGTTATATCAGTTTGTATAATAAGCTTAATAACTTGTATTTCTTATTTATGAGGTCTTTTAATAATGTATTTATTTAGAAGTTGACCAATCAATTTTTAAAATTTGTGATAATAAGTAAGTGTGTTGGCTTAATATTTTAAGACTTCCAATTTGGAAAGGTCCCAAATGCGTTATATTGTATTGTAGATATGTGTAAAATATGAAATCATATAAATTTAGAACTTAGCATTTGCACATTTGCATCGTTTGCTTTAGAAAAATCGGCTAATATTTATAAAACATAGTTTTTAGTTTTTGTGGTAAGTTTTTATCAAAAAAATTGTAGAAGATGTATATTTTTGTTCTCGATGCACTTTTACGATTTACTAATATTTTCGAATATTGTAAATTAGTATAAATTTTGAAACTCTATTGATTTAATAATATCTTTACATTGAAACTGAGAGTACATTTTGTGTTTTATCGGTTTGTATAATAAACTTAATAACATGTATTTTTCATTTATATGGTGTTTTAATAACGTAATTAATTAGATGTTAACTGATCAATTTTTAAAACTTGTCATAATAAGTAAGTGTGTTTGCATAATATTTTAAAACTTCCATTTTAGAAATATCTCATATGATTTATAATGTCTAATAGATAAATACTAATAAATTAATAAAAGTGTCATTTTATCACTAAAACTTGTGGCCCACCATATTAAAAGCTTGTGGTCCACACATATTAAAATGCATCCATTTATGAATGTGTTTAAAAAACCTTTATTTAAATATGGTGTTGTATCTTAAACCTCAACTTTTTTACAACCAAACACAATATTTCCCTCTATTTAAAATACAAAAGGGTAAACTGCAAAAAAAGTCTCTGTCGTTCGCAATTTTTGCTAAAAAAAATGTCCTTGAACAAACTTAGTTGCGAAAAATGTACCTGTGGTTCGCACTTTTAAGGAACAATGTCCCTTTGGCGTCCACTTTGTTGCAAATCGTCGATTTTGGCTAAAGAGCGTTAAATATCCGCGTTAGTCAAAATCAAAGGCCATGTAAAATGACTATTTTACCCTCACCTACTGCAAAGACATTTTTTGCAAGGATATTTTTTGTAGTTTACTCTTGATTCTATTTTGAATTCCCAATTACACCACCACCCTCTACCGCCACACGATCATACCACCACCCTCTACCACCACATGACCACCACCATCAAATCCTTTTTTTTTTCCAAAATCTGAACGCACGTTTGTTTTACAATATCTTTTTTGTGGTAATCATTTTATTTCTCCTCATTTGTTACAGATTCATGATAACTTATCTATGAACTAAAACAACTTTCGGAATGGATGCCAAAGACCTTCAGCAGAAAGTCAATACTTTGATGCAAACAATGACAAAGGGAACAATTGGCATGGCAGACCATACTAATTTTCTAAAATAATACAATAACATAAAGTAATAAAAAATAAAAATTTTGAAAAGGTAGTTTCAATAGGTTATACGTGTTTTGTAGTGCAAGTGACCCAGCTACCCAAGCATAAGAAAAGATGCATACTGAATAAGAGTTTGCAAGTGCAAGTAAACCAAAGTCAAATAGCATGCACTACTTAGAAATATATCATTATCACAATCATCCTTAATAGAATGTCAGTTGTACAAAAGTGAAGCTTTGTTCTCTCAGTTATGCAAACGGTAAGTGAAAAGCGTATGATTCTTGAACAACAAAACAATCTTAAAACTCTTTAAATTGTTGTTGTTGTGATCGAACAAGAAAAAGAAAATAAATAAACCTTTTATGGTTTATGAACCAATCTACACAAACCTTTAATTGCTTTTAGTACCAATTGACTATAAAAGACTAGAAACCATAAAACCCTTGAGTTTGGTTCAATAAAGATCAAAGAAAAATTCAGGATCAAATAAATCATTCTCAGTCATTCATTTTTTCATCAAAACAATAAAATAAACTTTCACATTCATTTTTAAAAACTAAATATCTCACAAATCATTGATCGTTAGACGAAACTAATCATACCATCACGAGAAGCATAAAATTACCTTCATATGATATATCACAACATATACTTTCGATGAATTTTTTTCCGACTTTTTACGGTTAGGGTTTAGGTGTTTAGGGTTTAAGGGTTTGACTTTTTTGGGTTAAGCTTTTTTGAGGTTAAGGATTTAGGTTTCTTACGGTTTAGCGGATAGGGTTTAGTTTTTTTTGGTTTAGCGGTTAGGGTTTTAGGGTTTTTAGGGGTTTAAGGTTTTAGAGGTTTGGGGTTTTAGGGTTTAGGGTTTATGAGTTAGGGTTTTTATGGTTTAGGGTTTGTAGTTTAGGGGTTGTATTAACACAAAAGAGTATTTTTAAAATTTTCATTTATAGAGTAATATATCGAAACCCGCAAAAAAAGATAAAAAATTAAGTTCGTCAAAAGTATACAATATTAGATATCTATAGAAACATAATTTTATTCTTATTGCAATGGTATAACTGTTTAATCTAACTATTAACAGTTTGTGAAATATTTAATTTTTATTTATAAGGGTGAAAGTGAATTTAATTAATTTGATAAAAAATGTATGGTTGAGATTGATTCATTTGATTTTTAGTTTTTATGTCATCTTTATTGATCTCACCCCTAAAATCCTTTGTGGGATTTAGGGTATGTTTGGCAAAACTATTGTTAGCGTATTGTAAATAAACTGTAAAAGCTGTAAAATGTAAACTATTAACATGAGTTAAAAGCTGTATCTATTTGTTTAATAAAAGTTTTTGGTAAGTTAGCTGTTAAATATAATTATAAGATGTAAAATAACATAAATGGACATATCTATAATTGTAAATAAATGTTTAGAGGGTATATCAGTAATTTAAAGTTTTAACAGCTTCAAAATGTTTAAAAACCTTCATGAATCAGCATTTTATTTAGGAGCTATTTGTTTGAAATAAAAGCATGAAGTTAATGTATTTAAACGGAGCTATATATTTTTAAGGTGATTATTTTTGTAATAAAAAGATAACAACTCCTCCAAAAACTCCTGCCAAACATGCCCTTACTGTATGTCATACCAAAAAGCAAAAACTCAAAATCCTTTTTCTTGTTTTGATTTGTCGGTCGGATAAAGCAATAAGAGAAAACACCGTTTCGGTTTTTGGTTTTAGGAAAAGTTAATAAGTATGTTTTTCAATGAGCTAGGTCTCCTTTTATAGCCTAAGTTTACTTGTCATCCAATCAAACAAACCATAACCGACTTGGACATGCATACTAATCGGATGCCATGCAAAGTGGTAAAATGAGTCCCTTTGTTTTCCTTGTTTTCCTTATTGGTGCTTTACATATCATCAAATGATTATTTTGTTAAAGTAACATTTAGTTTAAACGATTAATAATGATAGCTTTTCACTTAGTTACCATTCTCCGTATAAATGTGTGTGTCTCCATGAGCTCACGCATATTCTAGACATACGGTATTTGAATCTTGTTCATATCCCAACAACCTTTTCAAGACAAGAGAGAAAAGGTGGAAATGAAGAGTTTAACTGGTACAATTCATGGAGTAGGTCAGGTTCACATTGTCGGAGTTGGGCTCTTGAGAGTTTAGGAAAATTCACGGTTAAATTTCTTGGAGTAAATTCGATATATATAAATACAACACTTGTCTTTTTATCACATGATAAAACTAAGTAGAGGCCGGGAATCATGTAATCCGAATGTTTTGAACGTAAATAATTTAATTAAGAAAGCTCACATAGATAGACTTGCAACAAGATGTGATCTGAATAATAGGACATATGCATTGACTTGCACTCCATACATTGGCTAGTGATGGCCGGGCTAACTGAATGATCATTTCGCTATTTGATGGGTCGTCCATGCTCCAGTTCGAGTAGCATTTACTCAACAAAAAATTGAGAAAAAAAAAGGATGTTCTTGCCTTTCCACCTCTAAGGTTAAGTTAGTAGCATTCGTTTTTACCGTTGTTTGGCATATATGGAAAAGCGAAAATGCTAACGTTTTCACTTTTAATTGTCTAATTACTGATATCTTAAACGATGTCTAAAGATTATATTATTGTTGAGTCAGTAGTAGAAGTTTGATTAGATTAAGATCTATGGTTTAAACCCTAGCTCCCAATCTTGAAATGTAGCTCATGTTTGTTTTATAGGTTCCTGCTAACTTAAGTTATGTTAATATAAACAATTTAGAAATATGCGTCTATATAATAGCAATGGGCTCTAAGTTCGTTATGTGCAAATGAAGTGTTTTTAGCAAGATTAACAATTAGCGTAAAATTATATACATGTTATGGATAAATATAGAATGAATGTCCATATCTCTTATTCTTAGTAGTTATCTTAATTAGAACAATGTATCTTGTGGAATACTCCACCTTTGTAACTATATATACATGCCTCCTTTGAGAGATGAATAATACAATTCTTCAATGTTTCAATCTTTATTCTTGTTCTTTGTTCTCTTCTTAATTATTAGTTTCACAACACGTTATCAGCACGCTCACAATGTTTTGTCGATTTCAGGAGCAAGTAGGTCTAAACATCTATCAAAAGATATGAGATCACGGGACTCTCTAAAAAAAAAGTTTTTGATTTTTAAAGCATCAAGCTTTAACTAAGAAAACAAGTCTACCAAGTTTTGGTTTCTACGATTCACACTTCCAAATTCCAATCATGGTCGAGGTAAGTTTTGCTACTGTTGAATATGAATGTTATGTCTTTATAAGCACATGGTAATTTAATGATAAACTCATAATATTTTATCCAATGAATAACTAATTATAATAATTTGCTAGCGTCAGACAAAATATACAATTTTGCGGATCAATTATATATACTGTGCACATGGTAATTTGGTGAATATACACGTTGTTAATTATATGTCATGATATTAAACCAAAGAGGTGAGATCAATGACAAACAAGAAAAATAAAAAGAACAAATAATCAAATCCTAGCCTTTCATTTTAATTTCATCCAATGGTTAAGATAAAACCAAAAATAACAAAGGAAGGGCAAAATAGTCAATCTAACTCATTTAATAAAAAACTCACTTTCCACCCTTTTTTTTAAAACAACATATCTTGCAAACGGTAAATCTTCAACCTACAAAAAATATACCATCGCGACGAGAAAAAAATCATCTTTCTATAGATATGCACTTTTATATACTTTCAACGAACTTTTTTTCAAAATTTCCGTCTAGACAAATCACACGTGATTCGTACAAAAAATCACATGTGATTCTAACATGTGATTCGGTTTTGTTGTGATTCGTGTGTAAATCACATGTGATTTTGGTTTTTGTTGTGATTCGTGTGTAAATCACATGTGATTCGGTTTTGTTGTGATTCGTGTGTAAATCACATGTGATTCTGTTTTAATATAAAAATGAGTGAATCACGTGTTTTTCTGTTATTATTTTTTTCTTTGTTATGAAAAATATAAATTACGTGGATTTAGTCTTTGATGTTATAAACTGAAAAAACATGTGATTCAATTTCAATCTAAAAATAAGTAAATCACATGTGATTCATTTTCAAAAAATAATTTAAGATAAAATCACATGTGATTTGAGGTAAATCACATGTGATTTGAGGTAAATCACATGTGATTTTTATGTATTGCGTGATAACACTTGATTTACTAGCAACTCCAATTCTTTATAGATCAAATACATATCAGTGTAGATTTACATGAAACTAATTTTACTCACTAAGTTTAAAACACATGCTTGGGCTTCCAATGCCTCCGATCTTCAATCACGCACCCACCTTTCTTATTTTGTCCCCACAATATTTAATAATTGAATATCAATTGATCCCACATGATAAAAGAAAGACAATCACTATTATTTGAGACTAACTTGCACCACATTTCAAACATATTCGAACTAAAAAAGGCCATTTTATTCCATTCATAATCTCAACTCACTAGTTCATTACTCGCCTCACCTACCGATCACTTACACGCGCCGGACATCAACTCTCCGATCAAAACCTTGGCACGTGAACACTTCTCCTTGTCACTTTCTCCATACATACTTTGCTTTCTTCATTTTCTCTAACGAGTTGTCATCGGACTTGACCAATCATAAAGCTAGCTTCATGTCTTCCTCTCAGTCAACTCCTTCACGGCTGACGTGATCAAGTTACAAAGCTCAAGCACCTTCAAGCTGTAATCCATGTATGACGTCATTAAACCAGATTCAAACTTTTCAGATCTAAAACTATGTATCTGGTTATATGTTGTTGTGTGTATGGTTGTGAGGAAGTCATCTTCTAAATTTACTTAATTGATTGACACATCGTAACAACAAAAATCAAATGGTTTTTAATAAATTTTGGTGAGAAGATGAAATGTTTAGATCTGAGAAGATGATGTCTAGTGTGAGAGAGAGAGAGTGATAAAGACAGAGAAAGAGATACGTGCATATGTGAGTGTGTGAGTATGAGTGTGAAAAAGGTGAGGTATTAGGTAGAGTTGGATAATTACAAAACTATCCCTCTAGCTAATTGTAAGTGACGGGATGTAATTAAATGTCACCGTCGGATGTAAATGAAATGAATGGCTAAGATTAGATGATTTGATCTTTAGATATTTCTTGTTCTGCATTGAACTTTCCTCTTAAACGAAATTAGTAACTAGTATTCTCGAGAATATGATTAATATACTTTGTTGATTCAATTATAGCGAACAAAGTACTCTTTATTTGCAACTAAAAACTCTACAGAATATGCGATTAGAACGTCGTTCGGTAATTTATATACGATCAACGTTATATACATGACTAATATTATTACCGTGTTTATGTCAACGTTATGCATTGAATGTCGTATTGATTTCCTAATTATAGTTAAATTATTTAACTATATACAAACTTATTATTGCGTACGGTAACATAGAATTTGCCTCTTTGTATTATAATATTGTAATATCATAAAATCATGCCATATATGATTTGAGTTTATATATTTTGTTGTATATAGTTCACTAGATTGCCATTCATTAATATATTACTCTGTGGATGATAAATCATGATAAACCAACATAATATGTGAGATCTAGTAATAATGATTGTTCACCACTACACATGTTTGTTAGTCATACTTAATATGTGTATCGTAGATTATATGCTTCTTGTAATATTATTATCTAATCTTATTATCTAGTTTGTGAAAGTGTTTTTATTGCGTCATCTAAATTTATTTGTATGATTATCTGGTTACTGTATTTTTCATCGTAAAAGAAAAATTAAAACTTTAGTTTTCTGTTTTCGTGCATCAGCAAGTTACCTTTACTTTATTATGAATTTAATTTAATGTATGCACAGATTTTCATTTTGCAATCTTTTAATTTGATAGTGGCTTGACATGAGAACGAACCTATGTTTGAGTTAAGTTGTTAGTTAGACGTATATAATTAACCGATACACATTAATACTAATCATATATAGGATGATAAGCTGCTTTCTAGCCTTTATATATATACTCCGCGAGTAAGTCTAGTTTATTACTAACTGTGTCACCTAATATTACTTGGCATCTTATGCTACTTTTCTTTATGGTGACCACAATCGTAGATAAACTGATTTGATTTACAATCACCACAGTTGTCGTTAAATATATCTCATGAACATTGTTACTGTTTAATTTGTTGAATGATGAACCTTATCACAAAGAAAAAGATGATAAGTAAGACTTGGTGATGTTGATTTGCCACAACGTTCCCAGTTATCTGTAACTTTTAGTTGATTTTTATTTAAAGCGAACTTTTAGTTGATTTAATACCACGTTTAAGTTTCGTCAATATCTTCATGTTAATAAAATTTTAACAATATGTAAACAAGTGGCCTGATGAAACTTGTAGCATCTTCAAGCTTAAGTTTCAATTGATTATTTGATATGCACTAGGGTTATGTTTTGGTAGTAAATGACATGTGTAAGTTGATCACATTCGATATTTAATTTTGTGACCGTACTAAAGATCGTTTAAGATCTATACTAAAACAAAATATTTGAGAATTCTATCATATAATTTTGACGCCCATGTGTGTTTATCTGAACCAAAATCAAGTCGAATCAATGGCATTTTTAATGGGTTAGCATACGGCATGCATTGTCAGTTTGTCACTTTGCACCTCTTATCTTTGTGGTATTTACTGAAATAAACAACAAATGGTTATCGTAGTTAAAACCATGTTCTGTGTGACACTTGAACTATGTTTTGCATACATTAAATAGATACCTCATACTATTTGTTATATAATCTACTTTGAAATGCATCTGGAAGACATATTGTCACAATATACTTATGTGTTAATTGAACTTTTATTATGTGATTTTATTTCTTGGACACTAAAAGTGATTATATTTTGAAGTTTGAATGCTAATAACTCGAACGAAGGTAAATACATGACAATGAATGTTAAGATACTTCTTAAAATTTGTTAGAAGTAAATCCAACTACACTTGTTGTATTTTAAAATAGACCTTAATCATGTTATTGCTTCTTGGTGATGTATTATGAGTGAATCTGCTTGCGATATATGATCTATTAAATTTGGTTACAACTTTAAAATCTCGTATATCTTATTTGAATTGTGTCTATTTTGTTTGATACATAACTTGCTTCATTTGCAAGTATATTATACTAATATAGATTGTGCTTTATTATTTGATAATGCTATATGTGAATTTGAATATTATCTACAACTGTTTGAAAGACACAAAAGAGCTAATTAGAGAAATTTGAGCTCTACATATCATTCAACTTTTATATAAAACAAAGTGCAATTGAAGCACATGTGGTCATAAAGTATAAGTTTATGAGCTAAGATTATTGTAGTAATTGGCATGACCGGTTGGACCATCCCGGGTTATTGATGATGCGAAATGTATAGAAGAACCATAAGATTCTTCAAAGATAGATTTGTTTGTTCTCAATAAAATGGAAGCTAATTGTTCATATATCACCACCATACTTATAAACTTATGTAAAGAATATGAAGGGGATGTATGTAGGCCTATACATCCGCCATGTTAATCATTTTGAGTTTTAAAATCGATGCATCGTCAAAATGATTATCAAAGACGCAACTTAAAGTTGGCGTGTTTATTGGCTCGAGATATCAAATGCGAGCATGATTTTTCAAATTATATCTTTGAGATTGGTGGTGAATACTTCCAAGTATTGGGCGATTATTGGAATAAGTGTTGAACATTATGTAGCCCATGTTCATACGTGAATTGCTTTTGTTGAAGCGTTTATCAAACGTCTTCAGTTGATTGCAAAGCCAATAATTGTGAGAACAAAACTCTTAGTTTATTGGGCATGTAAAAAATATGAATTCGCATCTTGCCAACAATGTATACTTAATCCTCCCCATTAGAATGATTTTGGTCACAAACCATATGTTTCCCATATAAAGTTTTATGTGAATGTGTGAAACCTGTATTGTAAATCCACCATAATGCACACAATTTGGGATGTTGAAATTGATAATTCATTCAGGGGGAGAATGAGCAGTGAGAAATTTGGAATGAATTATGTTGATATAAGATCCTCACACTAATGAATATGAACTTGAAGTTCAAGGGACAATTTACATTCTAGATCTAGTAATTGCCAGACATGTTTAGTAACATAATGAAGTGAATAGATCATATATATGCTGCTAGTGCTCCAATTATAGTGTATGTCCCAACATGACAATCAATGATTGGTAGTGAGTCTATGGCATGGCTGCAGCATGATAGACTAATCGATTCCAAGTAAAAGTCCTCGAATGAATAAATAAAATGGAGCAAGAAAATTAAGATGGTCGAATCGAGGTAATAAAGACCCCATAGTCTCATAAAGAGACACTAGACATGAAGGTAATTGGAAAAAAACCCCGGGTACGTGAAAAACTATGAGATCTCAATAAATGATATAATGCAATGTCTAGTAAAGTGTGGAATCGAAAAGTAACGAATCGACGTCGATATGGTAATGATTATGTAAATAAATAAGATAGCGCTATAATCATAGTGAGGATCATAGAAGCATACCACAAGAAGTGCAGATGTATAAATGAATGGCCAAAAGATATAAAGATGCAAAGAACTAATGAAAGATTGAAGTCTCTTGTGATGAGACATGGTTACTGTGACTTAAAGTCCGTACACATGAATGTGCAAAATTATTGGATATGCATCGGTCTTTGTGTGAAAGCGAAATTAAATTATTGAAATCATGATATTCAAGGAACAACTGATGGCACACATATATTTCACAAAGACTAGGAAATTTTCTTGAGGAGACATGTTCTAATGTGGTGGATTATTTTGTAATTATAGAAGTCTGGCAATGTGAGAAATAATTGATATACGTCTAAAAGATATATGGATAGAGCTCATGAAATGTTAAGGTTTTATTAGAGGATATAAAATGCATGAAGAATGCTAGTGATTTTTAATGCTTAAAGCATATAAGAGAAGTTCTCGAGAACACTACTTGATTGTATTGAATTAATCATGTTTGTGACATACGTTTAATGATTGCCTTAGTGTACAGTATTGTGCCAAATAAAGAATTATATTTGCCAATGAAACTTTATAAAGAGATCTAGATTTGAATATTGTTTAAGTTTCATGCAGTTTGAATTATGATTATAAAGGTAAATGAATGCATAGAAGTTGAATTTGAAACAAAAGACATATTTTGTCTTAGCTTATGATTGAACATCTAAAGGATGAAATATGTGTGCATCATGAAAGCTAAAGAAAGATGTTAACTATCCTTATATGGATAAACGACACACATGTTTATGAGGCCACATGATGTGGAAAAGGCCCCCTTGATTTATAAAGGTGATGATCACAATATCGATTTAAAAGTGTCATACTAAAATTTATATGAAATATTTATGATTCTCGCCAATGGGCATACATGATATAATATATCATTTGAATTAATTGTATTTGCAATGAATGACTTAGGAAGTACGATGATGTACTTGAATGAAATGTATAACGTATGTTAATCCTTAAAAATGGATATGCGAACAACATGTAGAGAATACATATTCATGTGATTCTATCAAGACACTTTAATGTGCATTTCACTGACTCAAGGAGCTTAAGTGATGTGATCATCAGGGGGAGAAAAGATACGCATTGCACTCTTTTTCCCTTGACCATGGTTTTGTCCCCACAGGGTTTTCCGGCAAGGTTTTTAATGAGGCAATATCCCCAAGCGTATAAAGGAGTTAAGTACTCTTTTTCCTTCACTAGATTTTTGTCCCATTGGGTTTTATCTAGTAAGGTTTTAACGAGGCATAATCCTCAAATGGACATCCAATGGGGAGTGTTATGGATAAATATAGAATGGATGTCCATATCTCTTATTCTTAGTAGTTATCTTAATTAGAACAATGTATCTTGTGGAATACTCCACCTTTGTAACTATATATACATGCCTCCTTTGAGAGATGAGTAATACAATTCTTCAATGTTTCAATCTTTATTCTTGTTCTTTGTTCTCTTCTTAATTATTAGTTTCACAACAATACACCTTTAATCAATTAACCATTAAGAGTTATTAGAAATGCAATTATTTGTGAAGACTCATACGTGAATGTCTTCCGTCTCAGTATAACCAGGACACTGATCAGGGCATTGACCTTCACTCTCGTCGATGTCCCGTATGTGATGGTGGTGTTGAATACTCCCACTACTTACCTCTTCATCGTCTGCTTGGTAGCTAGCATGCCACCTTTGGAAATCGATTTGCTCTTAGCAGTTTACTTTCTTAGACTGATTCAGTCAACTTTGTGTTTGAATGTGGTAGTACAATCAACAACATGGTATTTATGGAGATATTGTAACAGGATTTGTTTCGATCCGAAGCCTCCTCATAAGGACATGCCTTTGGACGACAATAAAATTTTAAGGGAAAATGTTTTTAAAAATTACAATACTTGTCATCATTCATTTTGTTGGGTCGCGGACAAAAATGTTAGCTTATATGGGTACTTTTCTTTTAAATTTGTGATTTTTGAGGTATTTTGTGACTTTTTTTTGCCCCTCTCAGCTAATAGGATTTTTTTTTTCAAATGGCAAAAATGTCACAAAATACTTTAAGAAGGACGAATTTGGAAAAAAAAGTACCCATATAAGCTAATTTTGTTTGCTTCTCAGAAAAACAAATGGCGGCAAGTATGATATCATTTTAAAACATTTGCTTTAAATTTTAACACATTCTTGGACTTCTTAGAGAAAGATAAAAACTAGTCCCACATGGAATGATTGGATTAACAGTCCAACAATAGCTTGTACAAAATCTTTGTAACCTCTTTGTTTCTAGATTCTTACTAGACTTCCATGAAATTTTTTAATAAAGAAAATGCAATCACTAAAAGTCTATTCTGATGCACATCTAGCTTGTCTGTGTAAACTCTTAACGATGTAGTCAAAACTAAAATGGTTTATTAAGTGTTTCAATAAGCTAGTTCAAATAGTTTTGGTGACACAATTTATTAGGTTTTACTAATCATAACAATTATAGTAAACACGTAAACATCATCAAAGCATGCAGCGGAGGTAATAGGAATAATACATGTAAATTTAATTAACCGAATTAAAAGTATATGTGTACCTTTTGCGAATCAATGCAATTAGGGTTTATGAAAACCCCAAATTAAGATCAAGAACCAAGAAACCCTAAACCCTAATAAATTAGGGTTTAACAAATTCGACTACACCAAAAGTCAAATACCAAAGATATACAAACACAAGTGTATTTGCTCTTCGTTCTTGTACACACGTACTAATATCGAATTAATGTGAAAAGCTAGGTTCTTGAATCACAAATAAACCAAACACTTGTTTCTTGATGTTGGAAAATCGATCCCTATGGGTTTAGGGATGGAGTCAATCGGCCAAACACAAGAGGGAAGGAGAGGAGAAAGAAATTAGGTTTCTAAGTGATCTAAGGTTAGATTTATGAATACAAGGGGTTTGTATTTATAGGTATCTAATAACTCGGTGACCAAGAAAAGATCCTCCTTGGGCTTTTGGAGACCCACGACCGGCCATAGGACCCAAGAGGGGTTCTAGATCTTTCTTGTCCACTAATTTCATCTCTACTCCTTTTAATTTACATTTAACGACCGTTAGTCTAAACTCGTTAAATATTAACTATCGTTAAGTGTTTATTTCGTGACTAAATAATTAATAATAACATTTATATATTAATTATTCTAAACATTAATTCTCATACTTAATGTGTGCAACCCACAAATCTCGAGTTCGAATCCGGTCATACTAATATTAATTTATATCCATAACCTTTCAGCTCCCACTTGGATATATCTTAATATAGTAATGACATTGGTTTAGTCTAGCTTAACACGCCAATGCCCCCAGATTTGAACCGATTGAAGTTCTTTGGAAAAACCATTTTTTTTAATGATTTATCATTAATACTTATCCTTTTACTTCCAATACTTCATTAACTGTGAATATGGATCGAGTCATTTCACAAGTTAATATTTTGTTTCTCGTTATATCTGATTGAACGAGATTACCAAATTATCTGAACGTATTCCAGATAGATCTTGGGTAAGGCCTTACAAACATCTTGCCAATCCTACGAGGGGCCCAAACAGTATTATGCTTTGAAACAAATGCAAAGGAGCAAAGTCTCTTGACTACAAGCAAAACTCATGAACTTTGCAACACTTCTGAAAATAGCCCTTATGACTACCTTTTACGGATAGCGTTAGACTATTTCACACAAGTGTACTACATTCATAACAGTTATCTGGTATCTCAAGTCTGAGGATAAATATACATGATTTACTTAATGACAAAGATCCATAAAGTACAATCATGTTAAGTTGGGATCTGTCCTATATTCAATTCATTGAATATCATATGAATTTGGCATGTCCCACGCATCAATATACTCTAAGTATATTCTACCAAAACTCAGATTTGTCTTAATTCAATGACATTCCCACATCATTGATCGACAACGGAATTTTAGAATAACATAAGTTATTCATGGATTAAACATGCAAATATAGGATATAATATTAAAAAAATAAAAAATAAACATAACCAATATTTTATTTCATTTTAATAATATTTTTTCAAAATATCCCTTATCCAAATACTAAATAGATCAATGCATGATAATAATTGTTAATGAATTATGCCTCAAGTAATGACAATCATACTTGTTGACATGGCACAACTTCAACTAACTTTGATCTATCGGAATTTTGAGAATACTTATTTCAAGAATTCAACTAGTGAAGTTCTTGTATGTGTGCATTCAAAATATCTTGATATTGCCACATAATATTTCATAAAGTGTGTGACATCCTCAACCACCAATTTATGACAATCAAACTTTCAAAATTTTTAAAGTTTAAAGCATTCTTATTCTTTATTGTATAATGCAACTATGCTTTTAGTTGAGCACAACTAGTTCACATGACCATCAACAAGGATGAAATCCTACCATGACTAGTATTGAGTGTCATATCAATTAAACCAGCATCATTGTATACAAACAACAATATGCTCTTTAAAATTTCGTAAACTTCAATATCTACAGTGTAATGTTTGATGCCTTCAAACTTTCAAGTTTGTTAGCTATGACAATTAGGCAACAATTGTTGTATTGCTCATCTATAGAATTTTGAGAGCAACTCTAGGCTGAGGAATGTAATTCTAGATTCAAACATATTCTATTAGAATATTCATTACACTAGTTATCTAATAACTTCATTAGATATCAATGTTGTCAAATCATCTTACATTCAAGCATGATACAACAATAACATGATGTACATGAAAAATCCTTGTGTCAAACTAAGATTTCATTCATATTCTACATATCTATTTTTCAAATGATATATCATGTTCTATTAAACTCATTTATTTACCACACATGTTTACATATACTTCAAGGTTGTATGTCTAATTTTCTAAATCTTGCAAGTGAAGTTTCATTCCCAACTAAAGCATAACATTTAGTTTTAGATGGAATGTTTATATAAGATTTAAAGAAAATAAACATAATACTCCCACTAGCTTTCAGGAATACATAGAAATTATCTTATTTTAATCTTAAATCAAAACTTGGATTTAATAGTTAAACATAAGAATCGTCTCCTAGATGCATGCATATATACATTCATGGATTCTTGCCGTTTGTACATTTCCAAAGATTATGTGAATTCATAAAACTCCTTTCGATTGCTTATCGTCCTCGCAAAAGCAATCACACAAGAAATAGTTTTAATATTCCATTGTCATGTTTCATATCAATGAAAATAAGTATGACAATTATAATCATTATATATTTAATGTGCCAAAGAAAGAATATTCAATCACAGTTAATTGTTTAAGTATGATTACTAATTTTGTCAGAAGTCATGCATTAAATATATGTACAATATTTTTGTCCATATGATTTCTACACAAATATTTAAACCACTAGGGTTTTCCTACTTTTGAAGAAACTCATCTTTATTAAGATAAACCAAGTTTCCAAAGCTGATTATCTTTTTGGACAACATCTTAACATTCATAGTATGAATAATTTACCACAATTCAATATTAGGTAAATGAATCATCATGATTAACAGGTTTACCATAATCCTGCAACTCATATATCTCAACAGTCAGCACATCAATCAATTATCTGAGAATCCTTGCGGATCTATAAATGAGAATTCCATCATCTTGAGGTCTATCATATTTGACCTCATCATGATATTTACTAGTGTATTTTAGAAGATTATGTGTTTTGTAATTGTAATTTAATCTCTTCAAGATCTAAACAAAACTCCCACTTGCTTTTGTAATTTAAAGACCATCTATAAATACTTTAGCAAGTAGAACAACACTAAATTGTTTTCTTTTGAGATATTACAAATACACATTGACAGTTCGTAAATCTTGTTCGTTAATTACCTACTCCATAAGTAGTTTTTAACAAATTAGAACTTCAAAATAAGACTCAATGTGATTCATCACATTCCATATTCAAATGGTGTCTTATTAATCTTCTAGGTTTGAGTTTTATTAAGTATATCCAATCAATACTCAATTTTCTAACCTTGATAACTTTTGGAAGCAAAGAGGATATAGTTATCTTGAATCAAACAATATGACAAAAGTTTTATTCTTCTAACTGAACATACCATATACATATAGTATTTCATTATAATTAATATTGTAAGACAATCTAACAATATGTAAGATAAACTTATTCCTTTTAGCCTACCTATTTACCAACTAAGTCAACTTAACGGTATAATAGAATATTCAAGTCAATTGCATGCTTTATAACATAAGTATTCTTTGACTAAGTCAAAAGACATAACAATTATAATATTTTACTTTATATTATAAGTCTTTAAAGACTTCATGTTTGTGAGTTTATACAGAAACACATAACCATGTATAATTTAAAGTTATCATGAACACCACGCCATGGTTTCAATTAATTAATTTTCAAGTTAATAAACTATTTATGTCATTCCAAGAATACACAAATATTTAAAGTAGCATTAGATTACTTTATTTTAATTATGTCATCCCTTGAAGTGTCCAACTTAAGAAACTGCAAAAGCATCCACACCCGATCTCACGACAAGTGGAGATTTACCTTGAGATTACAATCTAACCAAGATCTCACTTAACCTAAAATGTAACTTCAAGTGTTTCTATAATTTTAATGACATAAGACATAAAAGTAGTTTATGCTATAATCTTGACACATGTTCTTTAAGCAAGACAATCTCATTAGAACGTTAATCTCTTACCTTACGATCAAGAGAATCGATTAATCATATTTGTATGTGTTGTTCCTTTGCACACAATAAATACTTCTCTCACTTATGCATAGAACAACATCATATAGTAGATAAACACCATGACATTCGTTTGTTTATGTGAGCAATATGATTGTGTCATAGATATATAAGCATTACAAGTAGATGTAGGAGCACTTAATTATCAAGAAAACATTCATGACTATCCTTGAGAATATGAATGTCTACATTTTTTTTAACATAATGTATTATTTCAAGAAAATCTAAAAATAATCTGAGTTACTACCAAGATAATAAATCTTGTAACTCCCACTGAATTAGACAACGTTACAATAATGTCTTATTCAATAATACACCATACTCTCACTGGATTTGACAACATTGTAAGTGTTTCATTAACCAGTGAAAATAGCGTGCTATTACGTTGTTACCCATTTTAATGACCATTCGTAACAATTACTTAGGTACTAAAAGAGTGTATTCTACTCTGTAGTTGATGAATCATTCATCAATGCTATTAACTTGAAAAATTGAGCATGCAATTTCTTTCTTAATATGTCTACTATCCCCACAATGGTGTGTAACACTTTTAATTGGTCAAAGCAAAACAACTAAATAAAATATACTAGTTTTTCTTTTTCCAATTTTGGGGTAATTAGTCTAGCTTTTAATTTAATAACTCATAAAATGTCAAACATGTTTTCTAGTTGACAAAAATGTCATATAAAAATTCAATCACCAGCAGAGGATAATGAAATCTCTTAAGGAAAACATTGTGTGCAATTTTCTTAACTATTAAAGTTGCTATGAGTTATATTAGAACTTAGACAATTCTAATATTCCTAACATACCTTTCTCAATCATGAAAATGAATATGATTGAGTCTCACTCTTCTTCCATAGAAAAGAGTCTATGTTTGTCTTTTTAGTAAATTTTTCTTGATCAAACATTTTTTTGAAAACAGAACTAGATCAATTTACCAAAGCCCAAACCACGTTTATGGTTTAATGTTGCATTAATACAATCAAAAGAATTAACAAAATTCAATTTTTTTTTAGTATTTTCGATAATTAAATCTTTCAAGAAAATAAAATACCCTTGGTCAATATTCATATTAACCATAGAATTTTCTTTGAATCTAGGACCCTCATTATCATAGTTTCACCACATCAGTTGATCTGCTAGTGATGAAAGTATAGAATAGGTAATTGTCGAAGAACAATAATTGACAAACAAGTTTTCAATTCCTAGAAAATATGGGATTTACAACTTTGCCAAACAATTATGCAAAACGTAAGCATGTTGTATCCCATCTTATGCCTTAAGTTATAGGTCTCATTAACTAACTTAATTAAGTTGTCTAATTTAGAAACTGCAAATTATTTAAGCTGGGGTCTCACACAACATAAATATTCACCTTGTTATTGTAATCTAGTTCAAGGTCTCACATAACGAAAATTACAACTTCAAGTGTTTCATATCATTAGATGGCATAAACTTAAATTTTTTAAAGGGTACAATTTTGATGTGTAATCAAAACTTATGTATGAAGAAGCATGCATACATCTTCGTAACATAAAAAATTTCAAAACCTTACTCATAGTTTTAAATTGCTAAGATTAAATTCTATAAAGTTTTAATCGATGCGTTGAGAAACTTACAACTTTGTTCTAAGATGCTTCGTACATAGAATAGTTATACTAGGTAGCTCCAAATATAACTCACAAAGTGGCAGAGAAGCTGGTCAGCGCGAAGCATATTATGAATAACCCTTCTTCTTTTGAGTCGCAATTTAATGTCGAACCCTCCTTAAACCACTCACACAGTTTGTTATAATGGGTGAGCCATTCTAACCATTTAGTACAGTCGCATCAGTCGATTAAAAGTTCAAGATTTAATACTTAGAAAATAAATCAAATTTCGCCATTATTTAGTCCATTTAATTTTCTATTCTCAAAAACCCTTTTTGTTTACTAACGTGTCATACAATATAAACAAAAGGCACTTTAATAAAAATTAAAACGAACTCAAATAATATACATATAACTTAACAATTAACATATGTAAAAACAATTTACCACATGCATAATTTTTTTTCCGATAAAACCTAATAAATAATTCTAGGCGTAAAACCATGCATATATTAACTAGAGCTTTCACCTACCAGTGTAAGTGAGCCACATACATCTACATGTCGATTGCGTAAGACAAAGTTAATGATATACCATATTGCACATAACGAATTATTATAAAATATATTGAGGTCTTCCCCAATTTTATCTTTATCAAACTAATTACCATGTGAATTTTACTTAACAATTAATCAAAACAGTCAATAAACAATAATCCATGGTAAAAACATGCATGTTCCACCATGGATTCCTCATAACAATTATAATCCCAAGAAACGCATATAATCATGGCACATAACAATTATTCATGAAAATCACATAAAATATACATGCAATCCTAGGGTTTCTACAAGTTTTACAAAAAATAAAACCTAATTAAAAAATAAAAGGGTATTCGACCCATATATTAAAAAATTAGGGTTCCAATTTTCAAAACGCTAGAAACCAATAAAAGCATGTAATAATCACAAAGAGTTGATTTTTATGTGTTTCGGTAATTAATTACAACATATTAACGGCTCGTGATGCCACTGTTAGGTTTTACTAATCATAACAATTATAGTAAACACGTAAACATCATCAAAGCATGCAGCGGAGGTAATAGGAATAATACATGTAAATTTAATTAACCGAATTAAAAGTATATGTGTACCTTTTGCGAATCAATGCAATTAGGGTTTATGAAAACCCCAAATTAAGATCAAGAACCAAGAAACCCTAAACCCTAATAAATTAGGGTTTAACAAATTCGACTACACCAAAAGTCGAATACCCAAGATATACAAACACAAGTGTATTTGCTCTTCGTTCTTGTACACACGTACTAATATCGAATTAATGTGAAAAGCTAGGTTCTTGAATCACAAATAAACCAAACACTTGTTTCTTGATGTTGTAAAATCGATCCCTATGGGTTTAGGGATGGAGTCGATGGCCAAACACAAGAGGGAAGGAGAGGAGAAAGAAATTAGGTTTCTAAGTGATCAAAGGTTAGATATATGAATACAAGGGGTTTGTATTTATAGGTATCTAATAACTTGGTGACCAAGAAAAGATCCTCCTTGGGCTTTTGGAAACCCACGACCGACCATAGGACCCAAGAGAGGTTCTAGATATTTCTTGTCCACTAATTTCATCTCTACTCCTTTTAGTTTACATTTAACAACCGTTAGTCTAAACTCGTTAAATATTAACTATCGTTAAGTGTTTATTTCGTGACTAAATAATTAATAATAACATATATATATATATAAATATATATATTAATTATTCTAAACATTAATTCTCATACGTAATGTGTGCAATCCCGAAGTCTCGAATTCGAATCCGGTCATATTAATATTAATTTATATCCATAACCTTTCACAATTAACCAGTTAACTATAATTAGCTTCTGCTGAATCATATTATGATACTAAAGCACAAAGTAACTGAAACATTTTCTCATAAACGAAATTAAACTAATCAGCAACAACATGATACATAAATGAAAAATATGTCAATGAGTTCAAATCATAATCCTTCTAGCTAGTGTTCATGAAACGATGATACCATTCTCCTTTGCATCACTAAGCTGCATGTTATCACCCTCTTCATCAGCCTTCGTTGGACCTCCATTAGCTATACTTGCTTCCCTTGCTTCCTCTTCAGCTTTGTTCCTAGAATCCTCAACAACTTTTAGTCATGCTTCTTCTTTTGCATCTTCCAAAGCTTTGATCAAATTGTTCAAGAAAACATCAACATTCTCTTCAGCTTAATATGTTTATCCATACGTCCCTTCGGATAAGAGCAGGGTCAAGCTTCTCGACATAGTTGGTAGTGAAGACGATTAGTCTTTTTAGCACAAGTTGACCATATCCCGTCAAATAAATTCAACAGGCCCGACAAAGTCACTTCACTCCCATTCCTTTCCTTTCCCATATCCTCCTCGGCCTTTTTGCAAATCAAATCCTTTTTTCCATCTTTTTTCTTTTCCTTTTTATCCTTTCTTTGGCTGGTTAAATTAAGTGAACAATCGATATATTCAAACACAATTATCGATTTCCTTGAAGTATCAATTAACAACCTCTTTAATTCCGAGTTATCTTTAACAGAAGTTTACTCAAGATCATAGATATCATACTCAAGGAGATTATCCATGGCATCAATCATGCTAGACTTACCAGTTCCTGGGGGACCATAAAGAAGATACCTTCGTCTCCAAGACTTCCCGACCCTCTTATAGAAATCTTTTGACTTGCTGAACCTCATATGTCATTCAGAATACCCTTCTTCTTTTCTGGATCCATTGCAAGTGTATCAAAAGTAGAAAGATGCTCGAAGTCAATGTGGCTCCACATCTTCGTTTTGTAGCCATAACAATTTTGGATCTTTTTGTTGGTGTAGAGCTTGTGTTGCCTTGTTTTCACCACGATAGCCTTTCCCCCACGGAGGACATGTTTTAGGAAAACTTCTGTGATGATACTACATGTGAACTTGTAGTACCGCTTCTTTTCACTGCCATTATTAGCGAAAAGAGGTTGTTGTGTGGGGATTCTTTTACTCGAAGTCATCCATATCTTGATGCCTTGAAACTCATCCATGACTTCTCCGTAGTCATCCATACTCAAGACTAAAGATTTAAAATCGTTGCTCTCATTTTCTTTCAACCATTTAGCTTTATTTGAAGAGTTTGTGCTAAGATAGCGTTCAATAGCAATAAATGCTTTTCTTCGCTAGAATGTACCATCTCCTTGGTATTCATTAAACATAAGGGTAGTTTCTTTTCAACATAAGGGTAGATGTATCCAATGACTTTGTTGACACTGTTTCTAACATTCCCTCGAAACTCATTAGGAAACAGTTGTTGGAACATCGCTCACATTGGCCACACAAACATAATCGCGGCCATCATAAACTCCAAGGTTTTGGTAAAGTTATGGAGTGAGATGTAGATAAAACAAGTAGTGCATGTATAGCATCTTATAGCACTGTGTATCACATGTCTGGTCCTGAGATTTTGGATGTCCTAAGCGAGCCGAGTGAAATATACCCTTTGTAAGCAAACAACACATTTTCTTTTAGGAGCTTGGAACCTAGTCAACCTAGGCGGCTCATCCCAGACCGATTTTTATTGTGATTTAAAATATTTTGATTAACTCTTACATCAAAAATATTGTGATTAACTCCATCAACGTTTCAATTTTGAAGACTTTCGTTATTTTCTTAAATAGGAATTTCATTATCTTCGCTAACATTAACCTCATCATTGTCTTGATTTTTGTTGTTTATAGGATTTTCATTATCATCATTGGCTTTAACCTCGTCATTTTCTAGGTTTTCATTGTTTATAGGATTTTCGTTATCTATATTAACGTTAACCCTATCATTATTATTTTTCTTTCTAATTAGAAACCCATCCATAGAACCGTGTTGAGATCGCTCAAATTCTTATTGAATTTCCTTTTGTTTTCTAGTTTGGGCACCTGAGTGTTGTGAACGACGCAACATGATAAACTCGAGTGTAAATCGTAAATTCTATAATATTCTACTAAAGCAAGAATAATAAGTATGGAACAATATCACATTATCACCTAATCAAATCGATGAAGAGAAGAAAAGATGATCGATTCATTCGTTTAGTTCCCTAATTGTTTCCAATTCGACTCTTTGTTCCTGTAACCACATCATTATAACCTAAACATGTTTCACACATTACGTAATCTGTCTATTAAATTCTTGATAAGTTGACTTGAGGCATAGTAATGTAGTAGATAGTTATGATGTAGCTTAAGTAGTTGTTGCCTCCATATTTTATAACACACAACTTGTATATCTCAACAGGGTTTTTGTTATTGGTTTATATATAAATATATAATAAATTAACTACCAAGCGTGTGATGGAGCAATGGTGATACTGAAACCTATAAAACTACCATTCCTATTATTACGTTCTTTTTTTTAAACCGTATTTTTTAATTACTCAGTAATTTACCTAGGTTTAAATGTTTAATAACATATAGTGTGAAGTGGGCTTGGTACTAAAATGGGCCAAGATGAACCTAGTATAGGTACATATGGTCTTATAATTTGATGCCCCCTCTCTTGTGCTGCCCTTGGGCTGTCGCCCGTGTGGCCCATAGCCAAATAGTTACTCTTCATTTATTGTAATTTTCTGATGGTTCATGTGACATGGTTAAGGACTGATTTTGTGATCGAGCTTCACAAAAAATATAATGACATCATGGTTTCTTTGCATCATATATGGTTTAGGAGCACGTTATACTAGGAAGTAGCAATTGGTTTCCTAGCTAGGTATTAAAGTTGTTTCCATCATTAACATAACATAAAGTTAAAACAAGTTGAAGAGGTCAACACACATGAAAATACGACATGCTCGACTTTATAAGGAAAAGAGAAGCAAACGAAAGAAACCTCGCAATAATACAAAAATTATACTTTGAAGATCTCAATAATACTATGTACTGAGTACATCTGACTGTCCAGGTTTGCTAGCTAAATTTGGTGATAGATGAAGATTTGCGTTGCAGTGGTGCAAGTATTTCCATATTCATGTATATGTGAAATCATTATATTTAGCATAGTTTTTAAAATTAATATTTATTTACAGTCTATTCTACTATACATACATTTTCTTTAAATTTCAGACATGATCTAGGGAAAACTTTTTAAAGTGTTTTGCTTAAAAGAAATCACGAGTTTAAGTACCATTTTTAGGTATGTATCGGTTTGTACTAAAGTGCAAAGTATACTAAACATTAGATGAGAAAAGTTCAATATAGAACTCATATTTGTCATATAACCAATGAACCAATCATAGCCACTCATTTTTTTTATTAAAATATAAAGAATAAACTTTCACCCTTTTTTTTAAAATTAAATATCTCACAAACCGTTAATCGTTACGTCAAAAAAATCATACCATCTCGACGAGAATTAAATTATCTTTCTATTGATATGCATTGTTATATACTTTCGACGGATTTTTTTTAAAAAAAATTTCGTCCAGAAAAATCAAATGTGATTTGTAAAAATCACATGTGATTTTTTAAAATCATATGTGATTTGATTTTTACGAATCACATGTGATTTTTCTTGACGAACTTTTTAAAAAAAAAGTTCGTCGAAAGTATATAACAATGCATATCTATAAAAAGATAATTTAATTCTCCTTGCATAATGTAGTTTTTGTAGCTTGAAGATTTACAGTTTGCAAGATATGTTGTTTTAAAAAAAAGGTGGAAAATTATTTTTTATTAATTTAGATAAACAAAAAATGGCAAAAATGCATATATATCCCTCCCAAAGTGAATAATTGCATATATATCCTTTGTACAAGTTTTTTATCCACATAGTACAATGGTTTTTATGCATGCTTTGGATATATATGCAATTTTGCATTTTCAAGAGGATATATATGCAAAAGCCCATATGACTGGTTAATTGGTTCTTTGACAAATTTGAGTTCTATATAGATCTCAACTCAACATTAGATAAGATTGCTAACATACAGATATTCAATTTTAAAATTAAACAATTATTAGGAAGAAATTAATTAAACAGTAAAAGTTGTGAAAAGGGCAAAAATAGTCCTTCCATTTTACTTGCATTGGAAAAAATGTCCCAGAAAAATTGTAGAAGAGTTCCTTGTCATTAACTTATGATTACAAAATTAGTTCATAAGTGAAATCTAGAGACTGTTTGTGTAACAGAAAAAAAAATATATAGGTATCCCTCTCGTTTACTTGCATTGCAAAAACGGTCAAAAAGCTACAAAAATCGTCTATGTTGTTACTTGCGATTACAAAAACAACCTCTAGGTGCATTACTTAACTTTCTTGATATGATAAAACCCTAATTCTCTTTGGTGACAATGGCGACACCCTCTAACCCTCCTGATCAAACCGAATTCTCTTTTTCTACTTGATTCTAATATCCAATAAATTGCTAACTACTGTGGATTCTCTATCCTTTTAGTTAGTTTTATTTGATTGTTGATCAAATAGTTCTAGGGTTTCTTTTTGTTTTCCTGAATTAGGGTTTCGCTGTTTCAATTTGTATTGAATACCTTCATTCAATGCTTTTATTGTTCAATCATTACGCAATTATGTAAGTCGATTAGTTTATATCGGTTGACCGAATCCTTTTTGGGTTTTGTCTTGGCGATCTGAATCGTTGTGTTGTTGTTGCTGTTTTATTTTGATCATGAGTAATTAGGGTTTGTATTATTCTCGTTCTTTATTTTATTATGGAGAGTGGGTTTGAAGCTGGTAATCTGAGTGGTACAGGTAAGGATGCACATGTTAATGAGTCGAACAGTTCAAAATCTCCTATTACGATGAACCAGGTGGTTAATGATGATAACGAACATTTGAATGATGCTTTTATCTCGTCTAAGGAAGGTGTGAATGTCCAAAAAACATGGATTTAATCAGGTTCTACTCCTTTCTCTTTTGTGGATATGTTTAAGGATAAAACACCCAAGAAGACCGTTAAGATTTCAGAGATGAGAAACGAAAATTGTGTTGATAATGTTAATGTCACCATTCGTTTGGAAGTTGTCGATGAAGTAAGCTCTAGATTCGCTAATACTTTGTACGGTTATTTTATTTGTAAGAGACTCGTCTTCCCGATAGTTGAAAATTATGTTAGAAATACATGGGCTAAGTTTGGTTTACAAAGGGTTATGCTTAATAATGGTTTTTTCTGTTTCAATCTGAAACCAAAGAGGGTATGAAAAGGGTGTTGGAAGAAGGTCCATGGTTGATACGATTGATGCCTATCTTTTTGAATATTTGGACTCTGAACACTAAACTTACAAAAGATGGTATAACTTTAGCTCCTGTTTGGGTTAAACTTTATAATATTCCGGTTGTTGCGTATTCTTAGGTTGGTCTTAGTTTGATTACAACGCAAATTGGTCGTCCAATCATGCTTGATTCCTACACGAGTACGATGTGCCTTAAATCGTGGGGTCGTAATTCCTATGCTAGGGCCCTTGTGGAAGTGTCATAAAAGGAAGTCTTACTTGACTATCTTGTGGTTGCTATCCCTTATCCTAATGGGTCAGGTCATTCATTGGAAAAAAATGATATTGAATATGAGTGGAAGCCGCCAAGATGCGAGACTTGTAAAGTATTTGATCACAATGATGATGGTTGTCCAAAGAGAGTGAAACCGGTTGTGAAAGATAAATCGTTGGTTGATGAAGAGGGTTTCGTTGAAGCTTATAAGAAGGTAAAGGTAAGCTTCAGGGTACTAATCGTCAGGTTGATGGGATTGGTTTTCAAAAGCCTAAAGTTTCGTATTACTATAGGCCGGTTAATAAGCCAAAGAATGGAGGAGCATCCACGTCTATGCCTTCTGTCCAATCAAATACAGGTTCTCGAACGTTAATGTATGTTCTACTTCTTGTAACGAACCTACTACTGATCCTACTAGTAGTTCGGCTCCATCCCGGGATGACCAAGGTAAGAATAATAATTGGGTGGATGATATCAACCTTGTTGATTTGAGGAACAATTTTGATGTGCTTGCGCAACAAGATTCGGTTTTGGAACCTGTGATTGGCACTATGTGTGCGCCTGAAGTTATTTCTAGTTCTTCCAAAAATATGTATCCATCGCCTATGAAGAACACTCCTATTGTTGACAAATTTGGAAAGCTAGAAAAGCTTATTATTGATGGGAAAGCTACCCTTGTGGATAATGATGCTAAACCTATTAAAAAGGTTGTTTCTTCAATTAAGGTGGCCAGTAACCCATTCTTTAAGGTGGGCAATGTGGTAGTTTCTGACAGCGAGGATGATGAAGTTTTTGATGATCACACTGGGACGTTGTATTCTGGAAGTTGAGGTAAAGAGCAGGGTCTTTATAAGCAATGGAAAATGGATACGGGTGATGGCAACAATTATGATGATGATGATTTTGGCCTCTCTTCTGCTCAGTTAAAGGCTCTTTGGAATTCAAGATTTTTGTCTTAACTAGGTTGTTTTATTTTTTTGCATAAATTGTATCTTTTATGTTGGTTTTTGGTTTGAAGTTTCTGACAGCGAGGATGATGAAGTTTTTGATGATCACATTAGGACGTTGTATTTTGGAAGTTGAGGTAAGGAGCGGAGTCTTTATAAGCAATGTAAAAAGGGATACGGGTGATGACAACAATTATGATGATGATGATTTTGGCCTCTCTCCTGCTCAGTTAAAAGCTGCTGAAATTCAATATTTTTGTCTTAACTAGGTTGTTTTATTTTCTTGCATAAATTGTGTCTTTTATGTTGGTTTTTGGTTTGAAGGTTTAGTTGGTTGTAGCTAGTTGTCATTTATGACATGTCATAAATGATGTAGTGGTTGTGTCAAGCGATTGCTTGCGATTAATATGGTACCTTAACCACATTTCGTTGTACTTAAACATTTTTTTGGTGTAATATATTTTACCGGGTGAAATACCAAAAATAATAATAATAATAATAATAACTCTAGGTTAAATCTAGGGTTTATTTGTACGACGAAAGATTACATACTTAAATAGTAGAGGTAGTTATCTGCCAATTCTGAAAATGATCCTTGCCCGCGCCCTGCAGCAGAGCGCGAGCAAACGGTCCTCATTTATATAGAACCACAATTAATACATTGCAAAATGGAGCTAAACGACAATTTAAACTTTGGAGCGTTAACACACCTATTGATTGTTGTGTAAAAAAACTCTTGGAAACGCTTGAAAAACTAATGCTCTTAATCTACCTAATATGCTATGTATTCTATAATGCAACGTTTTTGTGTGTTTATGCATTGAATGAACACTTAATTATTTTGCTATTTTAGTGAAAATCTGAACTACTTAATTGGTGCAGGTGAGAATTGAAGTTTTGCTTATTTTTTTTCCTTTCTGTTTCTTATTTCTATTGGCTAGTATTCAATATTTATCTTATTGTAAAAAGGCAAAAGACATGAAAATGTAGCTAACTTTTCATATTTTGCTTTGTTTTATAGCCATTTTTTCTTATTGTATATATTATATATTTAAAAATTTCATCTATTGTGTGTATCTTATGACATTTTTGGCCCTACATGTTAATAGGTGTGTTGATAAATGAGAATGATAAAATTGTCACAAAATACATACAATAGACGAAATTCAAAACTATGATATTTACCATAGGAAAAAACAAAAATGACTACACAATAAAACAAAAAGTGACAAATTAATTACATTTTCGTGTCATTTGCCCCATTGTAAACCCTTAAAAAGCACTTGACAATTCTTCACATCAATGGTTATCTTAGCCACAAAAGAATTAACTATCACCAAATAAATTTAAAAAGCTATAAACTAAGATAAACTCCATATTACATCTTAGAATATAGAGTTAACGAGTGTTGAAACCCGCAACTTAACGGTCAACTAACAGATTTTCGTTTTCTTTTTAAAAACGTTTTTTTTTTTTTTCGTGTTAGTTACATAAATCGTCCCTGTGGTTTGCCAAAACATGTGAAAAGTCAAAAATACCCTTCAAGTTAACGGTCAACTAACAGAATTATTGGTCAAAATACCAAACCCGTAACTTTTGCATACCACGAGGACATGACCCGTCAAAAAAAAAAACACAGGGACATTTTCTGCAAAATCCGACAAACCACAAAGACCAATTATGTAATTAACTCTAGAATATATGTTTCAGCTTCAGCTCCAACTGATTTTGTTCATACCATTTTAAAGTTTAATTATGGTACATGGGTACATGTTTTCCCTTAAACCATTTATATATTGACAATTGTACTTTTTATATAACTTGTATGCATTTTTCTTACCACATTTCTCGATTCAGTATCATTTTGTAATTAACTAAAACACAATATAACATAATCCTTGTAACTAAGATGAAACTTGATGATTTCAATCTTATCTATATCTATACTATCTAATAAAACACAGTTTTTAGTAAGCCTGCTATTAATATTTTCTATAATTAACTTTTAACTTGCAAGTGACACGTGGCACTAAAACTTTCGACCTTTGAAAAAATGCAATTATAAAAAATCAAATAATGGCAGCGTTTAATAATATATTTGTTAGAAATCTTATCTGATACACCTTCTCTTATGCATTTTCAAATTTAGTCAACTGTTTTAATTTTTTTTATTAATTAGAGACATTAACAATATTAATAAATTTGTTTTGCAATAGATGTTGCACATTTAATTTATGATTTAAGATGACAAAATATCATTTACAGGGATCAATTTCCATCATCTATTTTTGTTTCATCTAATAGATGAGATTAATCCCAACAATTTTAAAAACCCACTTTCATTCTCTTTTTTCAAATATTAATAACTTTCAAACCGTTAATCGTTAAGCGAAAAAAAAATATCATTGCGACGAGCATTTAATTATCTTTCTATACATAGGCACTTTGATATACTTTCGACAATTTTTTTTTCGTATTTTTCACGTTTTTTTTAAAGTTTTTTCGTTTTTTTAGGTTACTGAAATTTGCATTAAAAATTCATATATGATTAGATACTAATTTGAATATCACATGTGATATTAGTGTTATATCATATATGATATTAGTGTTATATCATATATGATATGTGATATCACATGTGATATTAGTGTAATATCAGATATGATATACATATCATATCACATGTGATATCACATATCATATATGATTTAACAATAATATCACATATGAGATTCAAATTAGTGTTTAATCATATGTGATTTTTTTCATGCAAATTTCAAGTAACGTAAAAAAGACAAAAAAATGTGAAAAAAACGTTTTTTTTTTTTGAAAGTATATCAAAGTGTCCGTCTATAGAAAGATAATTAAATGCTCTTCGCGACGGTGTAAATATTTTCACTTAACAATTAACGGTTTAAGAGATATTTAAATAATAAAAAGTGGGTGAAATAATAAAATGTTTTTAAATCTCAGTCATTGATTTATTTTTAGGTGGATGGTGGAGATGAGTTCCTTGATATGTAAGAAAAAGTTGGTATATAAAATAACTCTCCTCTTAATTTATATAAGATGCAACATTTACGTTTTATGCATTTCTATATGATTTAAGATCATTTGAGGACAAAAAATTCTTTACATACCAAGGGATCAATCTCCACCATTCATTTTTATTTGATTTAATGGATGAGTTTAATTCAACAATTTAAAATACCCACTTTCATCATTTTTTTTCAAATATTAATATTTTTCAAACCGTTAATCGTTAAGCGAAAAAAAATATATCATTCCGACGAGCATTTAATTATCTTTCTATATATATGCACTTTGATATACTTTCGACGATTTTTTTTTCTTCATATTTTTCACGTTTTTTTTAAGTTTTTTCGTTTTTTTACGTTACTGAAATTTGCATTAAAAAATCATATATGATAAAACACTAATTTGAATATCACATACGATATTAGTGTTAAATCATATATGATATTTAATATCACATGTGATATTAGTGTAAATTCACATATGATATACATATCATATCGCATATGATATTACATATCATATATGATTTAACACTGATATCACATGTGATATTCAATTTAATGTTTAATCATATATGATTTTTTTCATGTAACGTAAAAAAAACGAAAAAAAGAAATTTTTTGTTACGAAAGTATATCAAAGAGCCCGTCTATAGAAATATAAATAAATGCTCGTCGTGACGGTGTAAATATTTTCGTTTAACAATTAACGTTTTAAGAGATATTTAAATTATAAAAAATATGTGAAATAATAAAATGCATTTAATCTCAGCAATTGATTTCTTTTTAAATGGATGATGGAGATGAGTCTCTTAGTATATGAGAAAAATTTAGTATGTAAAATAACTCTTCTCTTTCTATATTGCATGAATTTATCTTTTTCATTTTTATCATTCTTCTTGCAAGTGAATTGAAGTCCGACCATATCAAGGTTTCAGTTGGTTTCCATTGTGTTACGTTTCATAGTGTAGTTTGTTATTTCATTTGTTAGTTTGGATTTTCTTCTAGCATGATTTCATTTTTGTTTACGGCCAAAGGAAAAGAAACGTATTGTGATTTCATTATTTTTCTCGATTTCCTGGTATTATTTGATGTCTTCTTTTTATTTTGATAAGAATATTAAAAGAATAATACATTAAGTAATGATAGGAGTAAGTGCACTTTCATTGCAATCAAAGTTGAAGTGCGCTCGTTGTAATCAATGCGTTCGTTGCAATCAAAGTTGAAACTCAAGTACATGTTAAACTGTTTATATATTTCTTTTGGGTAAAGAACTATATATATGTGTGGTTAAAGGATTAGTTATAACTTGATTTATGATACTCATTCCAATTAATTTGGTAAAACTTATAAATGTTCTTCTCCCTATTTGGTAAAACTTTTTCACACCATGTATGAAAAAAACAATCTATATTTGTTTTTTAATATATTGATGCTATTCTGTTCATGACTATTGAAACTAATGTTTTCTTCATTTTGTTGCCTTCTTTACAGGTGAATGTAGCGTTTTATGAGTCTCCATGTAATATATGCAGAAAAGAGCCCATCGTTGAATTTGATTTTGAAGGTGAGCCATGTATTTGATTCTCTTAAATTTTCAATGAAGTTTATTTGTATTAGGGATGAGCATTTGGACCCGAATCTCGGTATCAAACTGGAAGTCTAGGAACCGTCTTGAAAGGTACCGACTTTCGATACACATGCGATCTTGGTACCATGATTGAGCCAAAAATTCGGTACCACTAATACGATACAGGTACCAAAGGGGAAGTCCGAAAACAAATCCAAATAAATTGAGTAGTCATATTTTAAAATTAAATAACTTATCCAAACACTCATTTGGCCTGTTCCATATCAAACAATAGTCATGAAAAACATATGAAAAGAAACCAAACGTTTGAAAAACTTATTGTGGCAACTATAGATCCTTCATAACCGCTCACAAAAATTAAATCCGAACCTATTTTATAAGTTTTGGAACTTTTGTATGTTACAAATATCTTTGTGATGTATTTATTTAAGTGTTGGTTGCGTTTTGTGACACGTAGTAGTTTGGAATCACTTTAAAATGCATGTTTTTCTTATTATTTTTTGCATTTTCTTGAAATCTTTTTTGGTTTAAAAAAATGGGAAGAACCGTATATGCACCGATTTTCCGGTACCGAGTACCGGTATAGGATCCGGTACCCGAATCCCGTCCGATGCAGTACCGGTACCACTTTCATGCTCGGAAAAAAATGATACCACCAATTGATGCAGGTTGGTCTCATTCGTCTAGTGCTCATCCCTAATTTGTATGATAATTGAATGATGATAGATAATTAAGGAAAACATTTAAGTTTTATATACAAGGAATTGCTAAATATACTGTATCATTTTCTATTTGTAGGATTCAAAATTCAAATATATATTTTTAACATTTACTTAGATTTTGATCGATCACATGTACCATGACTTAGATTAAACAAAATTGTAAAAATCAAACGAGGAATAAATAGTTCTTTCATTATGAATGATTTTCATATCATCTATGTAATCACTTTTTTAGTTTCATTACGATATCCTCTCAACTTTCGTACTATCTTTTATGCATGTGTGATACTTTGTTAAATTCTTAATCTGTCATGATGTACAAACAAATTTGTTATTTTATCTTATTTTGTTATTGAGTTTATCAGTTTGTTACGTCTTTTATCAACCCTACTCATATTTCAAAAGTAAATTAATATCCAAAAAATTGACGGGTTATACACTCGGCAAACAAGAGTTGTTAAAAGAATCCCATAAATGCTTTTCTAAATTATCCAATTTTTTTGACAAGTCTCCGTATAAACCGATGTTATGAAGAAAAACACAAGTTTTATCACACCATATAAGTTATTTGTTTTACTTTTTCTTTTCAAAATATTCTTATTCTCTAATCCTTTAATGAGAAGTTATATACTCGATAAGATTCTCATTGATGAGTTATATGATCCAGTGACATATGTTATTGATTTTACTTATTCAAACTTTTTGAGTCACATAAATGATGCAACCTATTTTTCAAGAAAAGGCCATATTGCCTTCCACGACTGAGGCAGTGGACACGATAAACGATCATTTCTTGAAGACGTTTGATGGGGAGAAATGATTTATCTAAGTTGCGACAACAATGATAGATCTAAAAGCAGTTCCGCTATAAATGAATTCATTTTCTCTCACAAATTTATCAATGGATTGAAGTTTTCGAGTGTTACAAACAACAAGCTTACATTCGAAGTAGGTGTCTCGATAATGTTGTTGAGAAATACTGATCAGTCCAACGAATTAACAAGACTTGTGGCTGTTAGATTAGTAAGAACTTCTATTGAGGCAAAGATAGTAAACGGAACACACTTTTGAAAGACAGTGATAATCCAAAGGTTGAGAATTACTCTGTTGGATAAACGTTTACGACTAATGATTATAAGAAACAATATCCAGTGTCCATTTCATTTGCTATGCCAATTAATAAGAGCAATTAAAAATCACTTTCAAAGGTCGGTTTGTATCTCCCATGACATGTTTTCACACATGGACAACTGTATGTTTCCGTTTACAAGATAAAAAGCAAAAGATGCTTGAAGTTTGTGAGTTGTTATCAAGACTGTAATATCTCAAATCGTGCAACAAACGTTGTCTACAAAGAGGTACTACAAGGTATATGATCAATGTTCAATCGTCATGTACAAATATCTACATGACATGTTTTATGTGCTTTTTTTTTCACTTATATTGTTATCAACAAACAAACACTTTAGTAGAAATAAAGGATTAAAGATGTTTGTTTTCTTTTTTGGATTGTTTTACCATTTTGTTTCATATAACGTATGTTTAGTTATTACCAACTGTATACTTTAGTTATTATCAACTGTATACTTATAACTTCATAACGCAATATCATTTACTACTTTTTTAGACGTTACTTAAAAATACCCGTGAATTTCACGGGTCTTTTAACTAGTTTATCATACATTCCACAACACCTCATTGAATTCTAAAGATTTTCATGGCCAAAGATGATCAAGTACTAAATAGCCATAAAGGATATAGATCACACTATTGTTGGCTACTTTTCTGTACATGGTCATTAAAATCATACTAATGGGCATTGATGTACATGTCATGATCAAGAGAATTAAATAAAACGTTCAAAGAAGTCTAAGGTGTCATAAAAAAAACTCTATAAGGTTTCTATCAAGAAAATATTCCACATAGCATCTTTCCTTGGTGGTTAAATAGAAGGTTCAGTCTTTCATTTGAATCAGGAGTATTTGCTTTTGAGTTTCAACAAGCAAAAGATTTCAGGTATGAATATATCATGTATGGTAATTTGCACTTCATACTTTATTGTCATTATTTACATATTGTTATGCTTTTATATCTTTTAGCAAAAACATTATTTCTATCAGTTCTTGTTGTTCATACTTGTTGCATAAGAAAACACATATTTACATACAAATTTAAAATGAAGTGCTTATTCATGCCAAATTCTTAACATATTAATATGCTTCTATCCCTTTTAGCAACATCCTTTCTGTAAGTTATGTGCTAAATAAATACTACTACTTGATGAAATCATTTGTTCTTAATTTTTTACTGTTAATACATGATGAAACCTTGATGAAACTTGTTAAAAATACTACTACTTGATGAAACCTTGATGAAACCTGTTTATACCTATTTAAGGAAACTTTCTACTTGAACTACAATGTTTTTGTAAGCCTTCTGAATAAAGGCGATATTGTAGAGATGAAGAACTGACAAAACACATAAAAAACATTTTCATATCACAACTGTGAATCAGTTTTTTTTTTTATCAATCTTATTTCTCATGAAAATTCCTCTGATTAATGAAAATGGCTTAAATACAAAAAAAGGGTGTTTGGGTAAGCTTATGTATTTTTAACAAGTTCCACTTCAAAGGATTAAAGATTATTAACTTATTTCCTTCCACAAAAAACTATAAGCCTTATAAAATGAGCTTATCCAAACACTATCCAAGTAAAGCTATCAAGAACTTGAAATTGGTTTTCCCAAACACCCCTTAAATCATACTGAGTGTTAACTTTTATTTGTGACAAGAACAGGGACACCACGTAAATGTATTTACCTTGACCTGTTCATAACTTTTTATGGTTAACTTGCATTATATGTCAGAATTGTATTCCAACATAACCTTGTAAGGATTAAGAAGAGATACAATGTTAATCCTTGTAATGGACTCACTTTTGTTTAAACAATATGTAGATATATTAGTCTAGAACACAACAAAGGTCTGCATAAACCATATATTCTAACAAAATGTTGTCTAAAACAGCAAAATTGAAAAGGATGACGATTGGGGATATGACTCAGTTTGGTTCAGTGATGGCCGCGGTTATGTTCGTGTGGGCGATGTTCCAACAACTGTTTCCAGACGAGTTTCGAAGGGATGTTGGAAGATACGTTAACAAATTCATTAGTTATGTCTCCCCATATATTGAAATCACATTTCATGAATACCAAGGAGACAGTAGGTTTGAGCGAAGCAAAGCGTTTATTGCTATCGAACGTTATCTTAGCGAAAACTCCTCAAATAAAGCTAAACGTCTTAAAGCAAATGTGATCAAGGATTGTGAATCCATAGTCTTGAGTATGGATGACTACCAAGAGGTCACGGATGAGTTTAAAGGTGTTAAAATATGGTGGACCGAGTAAAAGATCCCGAAACAGCAGCGCTCTTTTCTTATAAGCGATGAAGAGAAAAGGTACTATAAGCTCACTTGTAAAAGAAAAAACCGTGAAATCATTACAGAATTTTACTTAAAACATGTGCTTGATGAGGGGAAGGCGATCGCGGTTAAAACAAGGCAACGAAAGCTTTATACGAATAGCAAGAGTGATAACGGGTACAGTTTCAAGAAGAAGATGTGGAGCCATATTATCTTCGAGCACCCTTCTACTTTTGATACTCTTGCAATGGACCCGAAAAAGAAGAAGGAGATATTGAACGATTTGATAACGTTTACCAAGTCGAAAGACTACTATAAGAAGGTCGGGAAGTCGTGGAAACGAGGGTATCTCCTTTACGGTCCTCCAGGGACCGGAAAGTCTAGTATGATTGCTGCCATGGCTAATTTTCTCGAGTATGATATCTATGACCTTGAGTTAACTTCTGTTAAAGATAACACGGATTTGAGGAAGCTATTGATTGACACAACAAGTAAGTCAATAATTGTGATCGAGGATATTGATTGTTCACTTGATTTAACTGGTCAAAGAAAGGAGAAAAAGGACGGAAGTAAAGATGACGAAAAGGATCCTATTCAAAAGAAGGCCGAGGAAGAAAAGGCAAAGGAAAAGAAGGGGAGTGACGTGACGTTATCCGGGCTATTAAACTTCATCGATGGGCTATGGTCAGCTTGTGGTAGCGAAAGACTAATAGTATTCACTACCAACTTTGTCGAAAAGCTTGACCCTGCTCTTATTCGAAGAGGACGTATGGATAAGCATATCGAGTTGTCATATTGTCGTTTTGAGGCTTTTCAGGTGCTTGCCAAGAATTATTTGGATATTGAATCACATGACTTGTTTGCAACGATTGAGCAATTACTAGGCGAGACCAACATGACTCCGGCCGATGTTGCAGAAAACTTGATGCCAAAGTCAAGTGAAGAGAATGCTGATATTTGCTTGAGCAACTTGATCAAAGCTTTAGAAGATACAAAGGAAGAAGCAAGACTAAAAGCTATCCAGGATGCTAGGATTAAAGCCGAAGAGGAAGCAAGTAAAAAGAGCGAACAAAAAGGAGAAAATGTTCAAGGAGTTGACGCAAAACTAGCTAACGGAGAACAAAAGAAGGTTGATCAAGATTGTCACAAGATCTTCCAAGTTGAAGATTTAATGCTATGAATTAACTCGTATCTCTTGTGTCACTGTTTCATGAACACTAGAAAGAAAGTGATTTAATCTAACTCGTATCTCTTGTGTGGTTTATGTTGTTACAAAGTTTAAAATGATTAATGGGAAGGTGTTACTGTTTTACTTGCTGCATGATGTAAAATATCTCAAATCATGCATAATGATTCAAAATAACCTAATTACTAGAATTCTAGATCAAACAATACATAAGCTTTGTCTCTAGCGACACACCATAAGTTGTTACTAGGCTCACTGACTGTCACTAAGTATTCAAGTATTTTTGTTGAGGTAAAAATGTGTTCATCTCAAACAAGCTTAATTCTTCGGCAAGTACTTCGGCTAGACCTTCGTCTGGCCCTTCGGCAATACTACGCTTAATTCTTCGGCAAGTACTTCGGCTGGACCTTCGTGCCGTCACGGCCCCGGCAATACTACAAACACGAGAGAACGTTAGAAGGGGACTGAGGTGCGGAAGCGGGAACACCCTCCGACGGTCAAGTCAGAACCTCATAGGTAGAGGATTTAATATAAGCATATAAGTATGTAAATGGTGCATGATGCAAGTATGGAAGGATGCGTCCTATAATATGAAGGACCAATCCGAAGGGCTCAACATGAAGGGACCACCCTTCAGTGAAGAGTAATCTAGAGAGAAAAAAGAGAGGTAGGAGATATGGCCGAATACACACATATTTGGTGGTGTATTTATAATGTCCGAGTTCTTGTAGATGATGTCATCATGGGAACATATCCCTTAATATGTGTGTGGTAGATACGTGTATTGTCACATCAATAAGGAACATATCCCTAATATCGGGTGGCGGTACCGTAGGCTTGGGTCCTTCGACCGAGTGCCTTTCATCTGAGTCATTCGGCTTGGTTGCTTCGGCCAAGTGCCTTTCATCTGAGCCATTCGGTTGAGTCATTCGGCATAGTTGATTCGGTTGAACCATTCGGCTCAACCATTCGGCAAGTGTCTTTCGGACCAAATACGTCAACACCTTTCGTTCAATACCTTTCCTTTCAACCATTCGCCAAATGCCTTTCGGACCACATACCGTCAGCGTAATGTTGTTGTCTTGTGGTTGAAACCGGATGTCGCAATACTTAAAGAATGTTTTTACGCCTTTCGGCACCTATCATTCAGCGTGGACCGCTCGGCCATATACGTCAACAATTTTTCTAATCTTTTAAAAAAAGTTTTCTATTGTTTGCTAAGATATTCGTCAGAATGCACTTGGTATTGGATCCTATATGTATGTTGTTTATTTTATTGTGAAACAATTATTGTATGTCACGGGAAGTATATGTTGTGGAACAATTATTGCAATGGATCCTTAGTAATGGGCTGCCATGGGTAATTTTTCAAAAGTTGGGGCTTCTTTGGCTAGCATAGACATTTTTATTGGGTTTAAATAAAAATAATAGTAGGCTTTATTAATGACCGGCGTGCACTTTCACTAGTTCACTTGTGAGGTAAGATCACAATAATGTTTTTTTTTTTTTTTTTTTTTTTTCTTTTGTAGTTTATGTTTTTATTTAAATAAATTACTAAAATGAACCATTTACATTCTCATTTTACCGATATAAACTTTTTTTAGTTGTTTATCAAAATGAACTAAAAAATGTCGTTGTCTAACTAAAATAATTGTATGAACTAAACATGATGTCCCTATTAAGTGGTCCATTTTACTTTGTAATTTGTATTTCTATGATGACGTAGATGACTATACATGCCTTATTTTAAGATTGTTATTAGTAACAAGAAATTGTAAAATATATTTTACTAAATTCTAACAAGTGTTTAAATCACAACTTATAATTTATGCATTAAGTGTTATACAATTTATATGGAAATAGCAATTTGAAGATTGGAAATAGTATTTTCCTAATATATTGTTGTTCATTTACAAACGTGTCGCCCATGTCACATTTTGTCTCCCATCATAACTTTTCACTCGCCCCAATTTTTCACTCGCCCCATTCCTCGCCCCAAATTAATTTTCTTGCTCAAACAATTTTTCACTCGCCTGATTCATCGCCTATTTCCTTGTCCCAAATTAATTTCTACCCTAGACAAAATGGCCTCACATTTTCATTAGCCTATTACTTCGCCTAGACAATTTTTCACTCACCTAAATTCCTCACCCCATTCTTCGCCTCATTCATCGCCCAAACAATTTTTCATGCGCCCGACTCATCGCCTAGACAAAATGACCTCGCCTACGATATTTTTGGTTCATTTCTAATTAATTGTGTCACCTTCAAAATCGCGTAATACACGTGTAGGGTTGATTTTTTTTTCAATGAATCTAACGGACGAGAACTAAAAGTTCATTTTCGTAAACAACTTATGTGAGGGCTTGTTTCATAAATAGGTATCAATTATAGTCCGTTTAAAAATTTTCCTCTTTTATTTTGTTTTAGTTTTCCTTTTTGTTAATCAATGCATTTAACCCTTGTAAAGCATGTATATATAGATATATAACTTTTTTGCTCGTTTAAATTTTTTTAACTTATTTTTTGTGATGTAAATTAGCAAATAAAGTTTAGTATTAATTGTGGTTATTGGTTAATAAATGAACATGAGATTATTCTTCTTTTCTAAATGACACCTAATTTTTAAGGTCGTTCGTTTTGTTTCGTACCCGTTTAGCCTATGCCCATTTGACCTGTGCCGATTAAGACCCGAGCCCGTATGGCCCATTTCTCGAGCCCACCTGACCCGACCGTTTTTCCAACTTTGTCGTACAATCATGTCTATCATCTTGTGACTGTTAGACTACCCCTAATGGTCACGTCACTTCATCTTTCACCTCAGCGTCTCATCAGTTTTCTCTATCTATTTACCTCCGTTCACTCTCCTCACTTTTCTCCTCGTCAAAGTCACTGACTTTCAACCCATTATTTTTATTTATTAAAAATTAAAACGTTTATTCATTAAATTGAAAACATTACATTAAAAATTAAAAAAACATCATAATATTTAAAGATGAAATTAAACATTACACCGAAAAAAAAATATATATATATATATATATACAAAAACAAACAATCATCCTATTTGTTTTTTACATGCATACATACAATTTTAGCACTAATTTAATTTTGTATTTGTCTCGTCATTTTAAACAAATATGAATGAATATCGTAATCCTTTCAAGATTATTCCTTTCGAAAAGTCTCAATTAAAGCACATTTTCCTTGTGGAATGTATTTGCGTTCCTTGTATGCTTTAATCATACCATCTTTAGATGTGCTTGCTTTGTCAAACTGCACACCGATAATCGTTTGCATACGAATGTTAGCCTCTTCAACTTGTTTCATAACTGCAGCTTTGATTTCTTCGATGATATGTGGGTGAGAAAAATCCATAAGATTTTTTATAGAGATTAAGTTTGAAGTTACGTAAAGAATAATGAGTTAGGAAGTTTGAAGTTGTATAAAAATGATGAGGGTATTTATAAGTAAAAAATAATAAGTTTAATATATATATATATATATATACTAGCTATCAAATGCGCGGATGGTAGGCTACTTCATATTTTTGATAATATAAATTGTGTAACAAAGGAAATCGTAAATTTATAACAATGTGGAATGATATGTACTGAGAAACTGTGCTATTGAATAAGGGACCCAAAATCAAATCATTTGCATCACAAAAAAGTTAAGTATTCATAACATACCACATAGTTAAAAACTTAAATATTCAAAGCCTTTGAAGCACTTATTTATAAATAATATTGGTTGTGCAGGTCGTCGTATCCCTCGTTATCATAGCAAAAAAAAATGTAACTAAATATCAAATAAGAAACCTAAAACAACATTTCATCTAATATAGCAAACTTCTTCATATAGCTCCAATGACACGTCTGTTAACAAACAAAAATAAAGTGTAGAAATTAATATCCAGGATGAAGGCAACAAAGAACATATATGTTAGTAATAAATCATTATTTTTAGCCAAAAGCTAAAGATCAAATTAATACCCAAGCTAAAGACATAGTGTTAGGGAAGCTATGTGAATAACACTCTATGACTACTTTTGTCTAATCAGAAACTTGAATAAATTAGAAATATGGTGGTGATTTCCACCAGAGAAAAGTCTTTTATACGCTCCAACAATATGGTGGTTACCTTGGTCATGCTAACATATGCAATAATTATGTCGGCTCTTGTAACCAAACTTGTGTTTGCTTTTTCTTTCATAAGAAAACAGCAGTTTTTCTTGGTGTTATTTCTTTTGTGAATGGATTCCAACTAAGCTCGATGTCATGGCACATTGGTTTGCCTCGCGGTGGCGCAGCTCTCAATTTTGCCACATCGAAATGATAGTCATAACATCATTGGTTTAAAATTTTCCTTACAACATCACAAAAATCTATAGGTTCTCTGAGAGAAGCAATTTTGAAAACACAATCAGCTGCAATGTCGCCATGGAATTGGTGCATTGATGTTCTTGACATTGTAGCCTTGGCCACTAATTGTGCCAAACTGAAGAGACGTAAGATTTTTAGGCATATATTGTTCCATCTGTACAAGAGGAATATAGATTAGAGGTGGCTAAATGAACAAGTCAAATCGGTTGTTTTTTTACAGAGGTCAACACAGGTAAACACAAAAATGAATTGAACTAATTACAAGGTCAAGACAAACCCAATGGAATTTGACCACAACTTCTTAAGGACTTTCTTTTTTCTAATTTGTTTGGGCATGTTATTTTGCCAAGATTGCCCTTTCAAGTATGAAAAATGGCAATGTACAATGAGAGGTAAGGAGATATATATACACAATCTACATAGAAGACATGTTCTCAACCAACTCCCTGTTCACTCATCATATTAGTTGTGGAAGCATATGCTTTTCGGATGTCGCGATCTTAAGTAGTAGCCATGAGAACAAAACTACACTAAGAAAGCCAAAATCTTATCAAAGATGTTATACACTTAAGTGAATACTGCTAGTTATAACTACTAACTAATGAGCTCTATCATGCATATAAATGAGTCTTACACCTATATTAGAAGCAAATATAGTGATTACTTATGTCATACATATTAGTATGTTATCAACATATTTCATTAAGGAAAATGTGCGTTTAATTAGTTATTATGATCAATTGAAAAATATGGGTAATTGAAAAACAGAGTCAACTTATAGCTAATGCGTTAGTAATTTTCAACAAACTTCTAATCTTATTCATGTATAAACTCAATTTTCAGAAGAAAAAGAAAATAAATGAATACAAAAAAAAGAAACTTACACCTCCCAATGCTTACAAAGTACTATGAATTTATCGTAACCATGAATGCTCTCACATAAACTATTGTACATCTTTGTAATTATTCTTTTGCCTACAAACAATAAAAGAAATGAGTTATCATAATACATCTACTTACACTGATGACTTGTATTAAAAACTAAAAGCATTACTCTGTTTTAGTTAGAAAATTATAAGTGAAGAATTCATCCATTATTGATTTGAAGTAACCATCAATAAACCACAATTATCTAATATGCTAAAACTAATATATCTATCATAGCATAAAGCATGTACGTACATTCTTTTTATGGATTTAGTGTTTACTGATTAAAGTTTATAACGGTTATTTATATATGGAAAGAACGTGTTTAGTTGCGTCAAGCGCAAAGGTGAGGGTGCAAAATTATATAAAGCGGGAATTTAAGAGCCACTTAATACTGAAATTTTTGAATTGATATCTTTGATATTTGCTTCATCACCCATAACATGGTTCTTAATGGTGTTTAAAGCTCATCAATGTTTTTAGAATTCCTATCGAACAACTATAAACTAAGTTATATGACCATGTAAACCTTTTATTATCAGTATTTAATGACAAGAAGGCAACCTAATAACTTTTATGAGATCACGCAATTAAAATTGTTGCCACTTTCATAAACCAAGAGCGCCACAAAAATCTTACAACAATATTATACGCCTATAATATGTTGGTGTGAATATTCAATAACTTTTTTGGTTCATGAGTAGTTTCAAACAATGTATAACATTAAATTATACTAAAATGAAAATGATATAAGGCATAGGCAACTTATAAAAACATAAAAAAGAACTTAGAGTGTTCATGAGTTGCCTAACTTCGGTTTGAGTAAGCTACGAGTAAGATGTTACCAGTTGGAGGTGATTTAAGAATAAAATCTAGTGAGTCCAGCTGAAAATCACCCTCCGAAATAAATGTAAAGCTTAGTATCGGCGCGTGAAATGAATAATTTTTGTGTTTTAAATACATACCATAAGGTGATTGCAACTGAAATGAGCTTGAGTTCGGTCCCATCCAAGACCAAAGAATCAGTATCACCGGTCCACTACGCGCCATAGATTTTATTAGTAATTTTATATTTGTTCAAGATTTTATTTCAAAAGAGTTTGACAGTTGAGTATAGTACCTTGATACCAACTCACGTTATTAGCCCATGATTCTTTGATAGATGACTTGCTGGATCTACAACAAAAAAATTAGCATATACATGTAAAATCATAGCATATTGAGGACATTTTATATTTGTCAAACTATCAACCGTACGATCTCTTATCACTAAGAATTTGACTCTATTTTTTTTATTAACTATGGAGATATCCGTGAAAGGTTAATTGGACTCGATCTGTTATGGTTCCGCAATTATAAAAGTTCATTCATACGTTTAAAAGTACAATGATAAAATGTCTTAAAAAACAACAATATATCATCATGAATCACGTACAGAAAATGATAGAAATAAAAATGGACCCGATCTTCAGAAAATCATTGCTTATCTTTGCTAGAACACTCTTGGGTGGTTTTATCTTCTATTTGATGACATCTTCTTTGATAGCTTTAAAAAAATACGCTTGACATTGAATCATAGATTGTAAGTTTAACTTCAAATCACCACAAAAATAAAACATAAAAATCGTTTAAATGCAAATCAAACACAATCATTCCATAAAAAAGTAAAACAATCAAAATAACCAAAAATAATAATTATTATTTTTGTTTTATCCAAGATACCTGGTGAACTTCGATTGAAATCTTTATTTCTGATGGGGTTATGGGAATGAACAAAGTATTGAAATAACATTTTGAAAATCAAACAATTATACCCAAAAAATAATCGACTTAAACATGGTAGAGATTGAGGAAATATGACTGTTTTTTAGGGAATGCATTTTGATATTTGTGGGGATTTGAATTTGGAAATGCCGAGTGAAATGGGGGAGGATGAGATATTGTTTGAATGGCATTGAAGCATAAATTAACAAGTGCAATACCCGTGCGTTGCCCGGGTACACCTTATCTTTTATAACGTTTACACAAATTAGAAAGCCTTTAAAAATATACAGTTAGAAAACATTTATTTTTATACTTTTGGAAAGGAACAAATAACAATAAGAGCCTTAGCCAAAGAAAAATATTTGATATGAGAAATCACGTAAACTGCATCATATATCAACAATCGATATAAAAGCATCGTAAATTGAGAATCTAAATACAAAATCGATCTCAAGAAAATTTATAAGATACATAAAATTTATAAGATATAACGAGGTTGAAAAACATATATGCGTGCTCTCGGGTCATCCTTAAGATAAAGCAACATCATATTTCATTCAACCATTCCGAATAACATAAGTTTTGTTTGATATGTTAAGATGAAAGTTCAGTTTACTTGCATTATCATCTTTTTCATTCAACTATTCCAAATAACATAAGTTTTTGTATGATATGTGAAGATGAAAGTTCGATATACTACAGTATCATCTTTTGTTTTTTACATAAATTAATACATATAATATTTGTAGTCTTGTAGAAAATATCCTAGCATTTGTAGTCTTGTAGGAAATTTAACATCGTATGCGCTAGAGTATACATGCATGGTTTACGGTATGAAATTAAAGAAGATATTAAAAATAAATGAACTTGATATTGGGTGCAGACTATGATAAGAGAAGTACATCTTATTTGGAATCTACTGATCGATAACTTATACAATGCATAATCCTTTGTAAATGATGTTGTACAAATAGTACCAAATGCTTTGTGAAATGATTTTCAAACTCGCTAGTATAAAATGTGTTGTGAGATACATAAATTTAAGTTAACGGATGATTTATATTTTCTAAAATTATCCATAGCTTTTTGAGACTGTTAGAATGACTTACTAAAGGGAAGTTAGTTTCATGATATTGTGGATATAGTAAACGTGCTAAAATATATGGCCCACCTTATCAATTTAGAGTTACTTGCTACAAATCAGGATAGAATGTATTTTATACGGTTTGGATGTAATTTTATGTCAATCGAATGGCTGAGAAATGATGCTATTTCATCATTTTTTCTCTGAGCTCCGTCAGCAATATATAAGTATAATTTAGGAGCCGAATGAGTAGGGGTTCTGTTATGGTTATTTGATAACATTGAAGATGGTAATGTTTTGCAACGAATACCAGTTTGGAAAGAAGACTTTGTAACACAAAATACGGATTGCTCAACTGGTTGAGGCGCTTGTAGTTGGACCTATAGACCCGAGTTCGATTCTGGCTGGTTACAATTTTTTTACGTTATTTACTTGAAATAGTGCCATGTCATTATATCCATTATCATCCATCACATTATTTATCCTTAGTATTAATGATGTGTCAATTAATCTCATATATGTATAGATATATATATATATATATATATATATATATATATATATATATAAATATATATATATATATTTTAGTATATATTATAAAATGCGGGAGGGGGTATTTGCACTTTTTTTATTCGGTGAGAAGGTCACCATTCGAGTATGTTTTTAGTGTGCCCTCATGCCCCACCTGGTTCCCCTCCCAGTAAGCCCTTCTTTACCAGCCACCATGAGTAGCCTTAGGTACTTCTCAATTCTTCAAAGTAATAAGTACCATTTTATGAAATTATCAACTTATTCCTCTATGTTTAAAAGAAATTTCGAGTTACACGAAAGTAAGAATTGCCAAGAAATGCTATTTATGACATATTAAAGAAAAATTTATAAATTAAAACTACTTTCTGAAAAAACATTTATCTTATCTACTTCACTTTATGTCATATCTTGCTTTTACATTTTATTGGTTATTTTAAGTCCGTTTTATCCGTTTTCGTAGATCGTCCATTTTTATCCGCTTTTATTTGAATATGTCCGGATAAAAACAAATAAAAAAGGATAAAAACCGTTTTGACGTGGATAATAAAAATAGTTTTTATTCGTTTTTATATATTTTTATCCGGACAGGTTAAAATAAAAACGGATAAAAATTGACGATTTATGAAAACGGATAAAACGGACGAAAATAACCGAATAAAATGAAAGCGGTTATGTATTGACAATAAGATAAGTGAAGTAGATAGAGCTTAATTTTGTAAATACGTTATAATTATAAAACTTTTATCCATATATTAAAGAAAAAGTTCATCAGTGAGACCATAGTTAATAGTCGACGTCCATCGAAGACAATTTTTCTATGAAAATACCTCCAGAAACTTTATAGATCGATGGATTAACTTAAATGATATATTTATTGACTTAAACTAATCAAAAAGTATATATATGGTCTAAACTGTGCCTCTTCATTTCATTTTTTTAACTTTATATCCGACTCGTAGTGAACTTAAGAGACAAATGTAGTGTTGTTTAATGGAACATTGGATAATTTACTAAGTTTTATATTGATAGTTGTTCATGTGTTAGCATCTTTTGTCACATAAGAACTTCTTTATTAACAACATTTGTTGTCTTATAAGTGTAGGCACCGTCTTCGTCCCAACAAATAACCTTGAATTCCTTTTTTTTTACTCTTGATACGACCGCATATAGTAATGCATATAGTTGTCAGGTGTGGAAACAGGGCGTTATAGAAATTAACCAATCTTGGATAGCGTTATTCCTTGACTTTTGTTTATTGACATGGCTATTAGGCCAAACAGATTACATGGGTCAGTCCAATTATATAGATGGGCCGTCCAAGCAACACTATTAGTATATATACATATGCAATCTAGTGTACAATTTACAATATAATACCCTTTGAGGTTTAACTTGGTATCATAGCCATAAACCTAATCTTTTTTTCGGCAAAAATTCGTAGATTTTTCTGGCCACATATACGGCCATAAGATCTGGCCCCTCCTCAACATCATAAACATCACACAACAAACCATCGATTCAAATTTAAATTCGATTATACCACAAAATTTCGTGACGGAATCATCTTCACGCGCCACCACAAGAACTCGCCAGAATTACTAGATCCGCTCGTTTTTCTTTATCTGGCCAAACGAGATGGTTTTACGTAAAACCAAAAGCACCACTGTGATCCTCATACAATTTCGTACAAATCCTCATATCAATTTTAATTTTCCATTCACTTTGTCGTTGCGTAAGCCATTGCGTTCTCGGAACCTCAATCGACATAAAAAATGAGCATATATACATATATATGGCTAGTGGAGGTGCAAATCGGGTAAGCTAGTAGGGTGACTAGTGGATGCTTAGCACCCCCTAACCAGCCAAAATGTTCTTTGAATTAATCGAACACAAATGTTATTTTCTTAATTTGTAATAAAACAACACCCCTCTAACATCGAATTCTAGCACTGCCCCTAGTGCAAAGGATGCTAGTTTATCTGAGGATGAAGATTATTACCTATATGACACTTATGATATTGAAGGTTCAACTACGGAACAACAGGTTTTTTGTGATGCGATGGATATTAATCTTCGTGGTTAGGTTAGCGTTAGTGTTTATTTCGTGTTTTTATAATAGTTGTTCATAAGTTTGGTTTGTCATTCTAATTATAGGTTTTGTCTCGAGTACAATTGGTGCGTTTGTTTCCCATCTTTATCACGGGCATTGATGTGGGATTCACCCAGTACTTAAAACTTTTTTTTGAGAATAAATTAACCAAAAGTATTACCCTTTTACCCAAAAAAGGAAGATGATAGAGAAAATTAGAAAATATATAAAAAGATTATTGCAAGACTTGAAAGCCTAAGTATTACAATTTTTCAGTTTAAACGACACCTAATTTTTAATGTCCCTTGTTTTGTCTTGTGTCCTTTAGCCAATGTCCGTTTGAACCGTATTTCAACTTTGCATGTTTGATCTTTACCTGTTAGAATCCAAGCCCGTTTGGCCCGTTGCCCAAGCCTGTCCAGCCCGCCCATGTTGCCACGTCTTCCGTACAATCACGTCTATTAGGTACTTCTCAATTCTACAAAGTAACAAGTCTACACCGATAAATAATTGTCCTGTTTTGACTTTTAAATTTCTTTTAACTTGCTACTTTAAAATATTTTTATTTGTGTTATATAATATTTAATAAAAATTATACCAATAAAAAATACATTTAAAACTCAATCTATTCATATATTTTGCATCAAGTATTATATAACACAATTAAAAATATATAAGGTCAAAGTTAGAAATAAAAGACCTTGAAAATTCAAAGTGGACGGTCAATATGGGACGGAGGGAGTACCATTTTACTAAATTATCAATTTAGTCCTTTATATTTAAAAAGAAATTTTGAGTTCACAACAAGTAAGTAATTGCAAAGAAATGCAGTTTTGATATATTAAAGGGTAAAAACCATAAAATAACAACGTATTTTCTAAAATTTACCAACTTGAAACATTTACTTTTTTATTAACATATACACCCACGTACTTTCAAATTTTGTTCCGACTTCACCCATATGTCCTTTCATTACAATATGGTAAAGTGGACAAAATTGAAAGTGCGATGATATCTTAATAAAAAAAGTAATTCAATCGGATACATTTAGAAAGTTGTTTATTTATAGTTTTTCTATATTAAAAGAAAAAGTTCTTCAGTTTGACCATAGTTAAATTGTCCACGTCCATAGAAGACAATTTTTCTATGAAAAGATCCAAATTACAGCTATAGATTGATGGATCAACATTAAGGGCCCGTTTGGTTTGCATTAACGGGAATGAGACTATGACTTTCAAAGTCATAGTCGGTGTTTGTTTTGTTTTGTTTTGTGGGCCCGGTAATGAAATGGGTATATCATAGTCATAGATTCATTACACACCAATTCGGTGTCTATGAAATCCATTCGATGGGTCTTTTTTTCACTACAAAATTAAAATATCTATCTGACTTTTTCAATGTATTTTATCAACAGCATAAAAACAATCGTAATAATATACTTCATACCCATTATCATTCCACCTCATTCCAAATCCGATACCCATTGTCATTCCTGGCAACAAACCAAACGAGCCCTAAAGATATATTTATTGTCTTAACTTAATCTAAGAGTATATATAAGGGTGGTCTAAACTGTATCTCTTTATATCATTTTTTTAAACTTTATATCCGACTCGTAGTGAACTTAAGAGACAAATGTAGTCTTGTTTAATGGAATATTGTATAATTTACTAAGTTTTATATTGATAGTGGTTCATGTGTTAGCATCATTTAAGCGAGTTCGTGCTTTTTCTAGCTGTTGATGGCCCCCTCGCACAATTCGTCACATAAGTTCATGAGAACATTAAAAATATATAAGTTTGATGTTTGAAAAACATCCTAACTGGAGGTGACTCGTTCGATCGTCAAAATATAAGACAAATTAATTTATGAATCTTGAGGCTCAAATGTTTTGTGACGTACCATAGTACCGCATTGTTAATTTTCATTATACTTGTTGATTAACTCGAGTTGTGATTCAATTGGTAGGAAATCTGATGCTCGTATTTGAAACAAAAACCGTATATCTACCCCTTATTTATATCTAGGGTTCTCACTGCTTATGTATATATGTTAGACGAGTGCATATGTATAACAACGATAATTTAACTACAAATAATTATAGTTGTGATATTGCGGTTAAAATGTAGGGATTGGGGTTTTACTAACAACAAACAAATGGGTGTTGTTAAGCACCTAATTAATAATGTTTCTAAATGAACTTACTTAATAATAATACATATCTTATTAGAACTCATTTACCTTAACTATATGTGTTGAAATCATGTATTTATAGAATTATGAGTTTATGTTAGGAAACATTGTTATTTAGAGTAAGCTTAAAGAACACTCATTGGATTGTTGTTAGTAAAACTTATGTAAGTTAATTAAACGTAATTGGATAATAAACAAAAACGTTCAAATTTAAAAGTTAAAAAGTTAAAAGCCACTAAACATTAAAAGGGTATTTTTTTCAAATCGATTCACTCAATTTTTAAGTTAAGCTTTTAAGAAATGTTGTTCCTGTTTAAATTTGGTAAAGACTTGACAGTAGCATGTATATACAGCGAGATTTTCTAGCGACAAACAACTATGTTGTGATATTGTGGTTAAGTGTTTTGTGTAACGTGAACTTTGAGAAAAAAACATAAATATCAATATGTTCCACTATTAATCTTCATTATTTTCACTTCATCAGTTAGACTCTAAATCCAATCCATCCAAGTATCAAAACTTAATTCTCAACAATTGACGTTTGCATGTCTTCATCATCTTCATCACCATCCGAGATGACAATAACATCATCCCAGTTCCAGTTTACAAATTAGGATGAAACGGTTGAGATTGAAAACAGATTGGGATTGAGAGCGGGATTAGGGCGGCACCAAGTTGTATATAAAACAAACAAAAGCGATTACACAAGTTGGTGTTATTTTGAATGACCGAACTAAAACAGGTGAAACAACAACTGATAAATAAAAGATTAAAATGTACCAACCTTAACTTCAATATAAACATTTTTTTTTAGTCATTTCCTCAACTTAACTATGAGTTATCACAAAATGAAATATATATATATATATATATATATATATATATATATATATATATATATATATATATATATATATATATATATATATTACTGATGTTTATGTAGTAGAGATTTGGATGATTATTTTGAAACTATTTATTATAATTTTTTTAAATAATAATTAAAAAAAAAATGAAACCGTGTATGCATATTTATAAATAGTAGGATATATCAAAAAGTTTTATCAAACTACAAGAACACTAGACGACGTCGTGACCTCTCAGTGAAAGTAAAAAAGTGTCATTAAGGTAGACAGTGTCACTAAAACTAGAAGTGGTCACTATTTAATGAGTTTAGCTGACACGTTAGTGCCTATTGATAAATACTTTAAAGACACGTTTATTGACTTTATTCATAGAACATGTCATATTCGGTATAAATAGTAAGTATTTGTTCTTCTACCCCGAGAGG
>OU343217.1:42976070-43107024 GCA_910596185.1 Chrysanthemum makinoi
GTACCCTAGAGAATCATCTCTAGACTTGGTTGCTTACTCAGATAGTGACTATGCTGGAGCTAGTTTGGATAGAAAATGTACAACAGGTGGATGCCAATTTCTTGGAAAAGGTTGGGTAGGTGTCATGAAGTGCAGAAAACAAACAATGGTGGCTAATTCATCAACTGAGGCAGAATATGTGGCTGCTGCAAGTTGCTGTGCTCAAGTTCTATGGATTCAGAATCAACTTTTGGACTATGGGTACAACTTCATGAATACCATCACTCATATTGACAATAGCAGTGCCATTTGCATAATTAAAAATCTAGTTCAACATTCAAAGACTAAACATATTGAAATCAGACATCATTTTATAAGAGATGTTATGAGAAAGGTAATCCAAGTTGTCAAAATTCATATTGATGCCAACTATGCGATTTTAACAAAGGCCCTGGATGTGGGTAGATCTGTACTTGGTACAGTATTGGAATGCTTAATCCAAAAGCTGTGTGGTCTGATGGTCTTTGGGCTGAGAGGAAGTTTATGGGTACTAACATTGTTGTATAAGTTGTATGTCTGTTTTGTTGCTTCCTTTTATGCAGCAAAGATAGGAGTTGATCTTAACAGGTGTGTAACGAGACACACAACAAATGGTTATTGATTCACCATGTCTAATCCACATAAGAATCAACTAGTTCAGAGCAAACGGCTACTGTTAAAGACTTGACAAATCCGTTTATGGTTGATAGTTTACCAAAAACTATATGGTTATCAACTCACCATAATCTTTATGATTAAGAGTTGGCTAGTCCATAGCAAGGCTCATGGAAAGAATATCAAATCCGGTTGATAGCTGGTAGTTTGCTAAAAACTATGATAAGAGCAGTCTAGTTTTTATATGTTTTTCTTTACCACTGCTCTTTAAAAATTTTTGTGAAAAATTACCACTGCTAGTTCACAGTTTCCACTGCAGTTGTATTTTTACCACTGTTGATCTAGCAGTTACAAATGTTGTGTCAGTAACAAATTTTTTACTAGCCGTTGTAGAAAAATTGCTTTCCATATATATAAGGGTAACTTCTAGAGAATTATCTACTTTCCTATTTGATATTTATCCTCTAAAGATAAATACATTCCTTAGATAATCTCTCTGCCAACACTCTTAAACCCTACCTCTATATATCTTTTGTCTCAATTGACAAGTTATTCCTTCAATTATTATGAACCTCAACGTTTTCATCAAAAGTTTCTATGGCACCATTATACTTTGCAGATGAGCAAACCAAGGGCCTACCTACAAAAGTCAAACGAGAAGAGTGGCCCTGTTTTTTATCAGATTGTGGACTTTCTTAATACTACCCATATAAGGTATGCTTTGCTTTTAAATCCCACAATCTATATCTCTCAAATTAAACAGTTTTGGACTTTGTTCAGTCCATAACACTTGGAATAGAGATACACATGAAACAGTGGATGCTCTTAGAGCCAATGTGGATGGGGTAACTATTGATGTTACTGAGGCATCCTTGAGGAGAGTTCTCCAATTGAAGATCTCAATGGTCATCACTTTACCTATGCCAGAAATACATGAAAATTTATCATCCATGGGGTATGATACCAGATAAAAGGCTACTTTCAAAAGAGTGTTTTTGCCCAATGGAGATTTTAATACATACTCTTTTACATTATCTTAGTCCAAAGAAAACATCTTATGAACAATTTAGTTCAACCCTGGCTTACCCTTTGGTTTGTCTAGCCACTGATAAGATTTTTAACTGGTCAAAATATATTTTTACAAGCATGACTGGCAATGTCAAGAGTTCAACAAAAAAATTTAATGTATCCAAGGTTTGTGCAAGCAGTGCTAAATGAGTTTCAACTGCAACCCCAGAAAAGTGTTTACAAAATCCGTTGCCTTAAGCCTAAAGTTTTTCAAAACATGAACAAAGATGGCAACATGATTTTTACACCTCTCTTTCCTCAAATGCTTGCAAAGATTTCACTTGAACAAAACTCACCCATAATCTCTATTCCAAACATTGATTATACTCCACCTGTTTCTCACACCTATGAGAGGAGGCGCAAACAACCAACTTCTCTCATGACAAACACAGATGTTCTGAACCTTTTGGCTAGAACAAGCAGTGGGGTTCTGACTTCAACAAGAACTGGAGGATCTCCAACAACTGATTAGCCAATGCCCCATGATTCACCTCTCCCAACAGGTCACACAGTTGGAAGTGATGAGGGCAGTGGGCAACAATTGGAATTGATGGTTTTGTGTACAAAGTTAGCCAAGCAGGTTGAATCTCTACAAAAGGACCTGGCTCATGTTAAGAAGCAGCATGCCAAGGACATTACACACTTGCAAGAGGAGATTCAGACCTTGAAAGAAGAGTTGCAGGGGTTAAAAAGAAAGAAGAAAACTGCAAAGCTGGTGTTATCATCTTCATCCTCACCTAATGATGGTCCTTCAGCTGATTTTGATCAAGATTTGGAAAATTCTCCCAAACAGGGGAGGAAAACAGGTGCTGAAACTCAGGGAAGGAAAATTGATCTTGAAGATGAAGGTGTTTCTAGTAAAGGTGCAGAGGAAGCTGATACTCAAGAAGAGCAACTAGAGCAAGATATTTTCAGTACTGCAACTGATTTTACCACTGATCCAATTTCCACTGCAGAGCCGAACATTCCCACTGTTGAACATGATGTTGCCACTGCAAGTGAAGAAATTGATAAACAGATGAAAGACAAAGGCAAAGCAGTTATGGAAAGTAAAGAGCAACCTGTGAGGAAGATTTCAAAGAAAGAACAAATTCAGATTGCTCATGATAAAGAAGTTGCTCAAAAGATTTATGAAGATGAAGTTGCTGAAAAGAAAAAGCTTGAAGAATTGGAAGTTGCAAGCTTTATGGAGGCTAAAAGGCTGGATAGATTGGAAAATCCAATTTCCACTATTCCACTTACAAAATTAAGAGAGAAAACTCCAGAGTTCAGCTATGTACCTACTGAAGAAGAAATTGATTTCTTGATTGCACATGATCCAGTAATCAAGAAGAAGGCAATTGACCTTGTAGCTGATAAATCTTTAACTGGGGAACAAAGAACTGCTCAGTTGAAAGATTTTATACAAATGAAGAATAATCAAGCACTTCAATATGTGATTAGTTCAGTCAGAAAGGGTCAAAAGAAACCAAGGCAACCAACTAAGGCACAAATTATTGCATACATGAAGACTTATTGTTGCAATGTTGGTGGCTGGAAAAGACATCAATTCAAAGGAATGTCTGATGATAAAGTTGAAAGTATCTACTACATAGTTCAAAGACAAGATAAAGATTTCATTCCAATGGACTCTGAAGAAGAGCAGAAAGGTATCCTGGTTGAAAAGAAAGGCCAAAGACAGTGATTCTCATACTGTTAAGAAGACAAAGTTTGCTGAAGAACAAGAAGTTGCAACTGAGAAGTTCACTGAAGAACAACTGACTGATATGATTGTGATTGAAGAAGAAGATTTTTATCCAGAACCACTGCAAGTTAGACATCCTATCATTGATTGGGAGGTTTACACTGCTAGCAATTTTGCTCTAACATGGAAGATCACAAGGCTAGGTGGTCAAACTTCCTCATTCATTCAATTTGAAGATCTTATCAAAGCTTTTAACAGAGATGATCTTGACAAATTATGGAAGTTAGTTCAAGAAAGGTTTGATGCTCAAGATCTCAAAGATATGAAGGAAATGCAGTTATGGGTTAATCTTAGAAGGCTCTATGAACCTGATGTCAATGATGATTTCTGGAAGTTCTCATGTTCATGTCCTGGTACTAAATGGTTTTACTAAGATTTATGTGAAGTTCATCATGTTTCTTCAGCAAATGGAGTAGATGCATTCATGCTTGCTGAGAAAGAATACACTTCAGAGTGGAACTCTCACAGTAATGTTATGTACAACAATAAGAGTTCATGAAGACAATGAGAAGGTCAGAGCATTGTTACATAGGCTTCAAGATCAATGTTCAAGAGCTATTCAGAATTCAAGAAAGAAGTGAAGTGTTTGGTTGAATTCCCCAAATCCTTGAAAATGATGCAGATTGAAGAAACTTATTGATTTGCAGAGAAATAATAAGTTTAGGGGAGGATTGTTGGGAATAATCTGTTACCACTGATAGCTTTGGAAGACACTGCTTGGATTGCACTAGCAGTGGAAACGTATTACCACTGCTGGTACATTATTACCACTGCTATTAGATAATGGTTAGGAAAACGTGTATAGATAAGTATAGAAAAGATCTTGTGTATATTCTATATTGTTAGCTTGATACTTATCTTGTAAAGGACTCCTTGTACTATAAAAGGAGGTCTTAGGTCATTGTCTTAGATATATACATATATACGTATTACTTACAAAGGCTTCAAGGTGTAACCCTAGTGATAAGCAAGATCACTCGTATTATTTATTAATAATATTGGAGCTTAAGTTTTGTGTTTAATCTGTGTTCACTTACAATACATGATCTGTGCTAAACTGTCAAGCTACCTCACACAAGCTAGCCACTTGTGAATGGCTAACCGTAAGAAGCTTAAAACTGCTTAAAACACAAATACAATGAAGTCCTGGAGAATAGAATGAATTCCCGGGTCGTTAAGTCCCACGGAGACCATGGTGTGTAAACACTAATTCAAATGATAGAATGATCACTAAGGATAGTGATCAGTAAGGGTTTGGAGAATTATTACACTACTGATTGATTGGAATGGAATTGGAAACAGAATTGGAAAGCACGACAATCAGATAAAAGAAACGTAAAACGCACGTTTAAAACTACCAACGTACAAAATAAAAAGTGAGATCTAAAAAATAAAATACCTAAAATATGAAATGAATTTTGAAATCCTAAAAATAAAAGAAAATTATTAGAAAAAATTAAATTATTTTTACAACTATTTAATTAATTATTATTAATTAAAAACTATTTTAAACTATTTAAAAAAATACCTAAAATAGAAGAAAATACAAAATAAGGCTAGAAAAATAAAATTATAATTGAGAAAAATCTAAAATATTATAAAACTAATTTTAAAATTAAAAAATATTTTTTACACTTTTTATCTAATTATTACTAATTAATTATTATTTAAAATACACTTAAATGCTAGAAAATATAAAATAAACCTGGAAAAATAAAAATTTTAACTTGGAAAAATCTAAAATATGATAAAACTAATTTTAAAACTGACAATATATTTTTTATGTTTTAATTATTTATTACTAATTATTTAATACTTTTAACTATTTAAAATTCTAATAAATACTAAAAAGATAGAGAAAAATATGAAACTTTTTCTAAAAATAACTTAAGGTGACAGAAAACTAAGAAAATATAAAAAAACAATATTTGCTTATTAATAAGATGAAAAGAAAAATCAAAAAGTTAAAACCTATTAAATAAACACTATCACTGTTTTTAAATTGATGTTTTTCTGGATTTTCTTTTTTGAGAACTACTTAAATACTAAAAATATGAAACTTTAACAAACACAAAAATTTTACAAACTTACAATAAGCTGTTTGAGAAGCTTATGAGCCAATAGTAGCTTTAAGAGCTTATTTTGGTGAAATAAGCTCAAACAAGCTCACTAGCTGAAACAAAAGCTAAAATAGATGCAAATAAGCTAGGTGAACTGAAATGAAGCTAAAAGACATAGACAAAGGCAAAGCAGTTATGGAAAGTAAAGAGCAACCTGTGAGGAAGATTTCAAAGAAAGAACAAATTCAGATTGCTCATGATAAAGAAGTTGCTCAAAAGATTTATGAAGATGAAGTTGCTGAAAAGAAAAAGCTTGAAGAATTGGAAGTTGCAAGCTTTATGGAGGCTAAAAGGCTGGATAGATTGGAAAATCCAATTTCCACTATTCCACTTACAAAATTAAGAGAGAAAACTCCAGAGTTCAGCTATGTACCTACTGAAGAAGAAATTGATTTCTTGATTGCACATGATCCAGTAATCAAGAAGAAGGCAATTGACCTTGTAGCTGATAAATCTTTAACTGGGGAACAAAGAACTGCTCAGTTGAAAGATTTTATACAAATGAAGAATAATCAAGCACTTCAATATGTGATTAGTTCAGTCAGAAAGGGTCAAAAGAAACCAAGGCAACCAACTAAGGCACAAATTATTGCATACATGAAGACTTATTGTTGCAATGTTGGTGGCTGGAAAAGACATCAATTCAAAGGAATGTCTGATGATAAAGTTGAAAGTATCTACTACATAGTTCAAAGACAAGATAAAGATTTCATTCCAATGGACTCTGAAGAAGAAGCAAGAAGGTATCCTGGTTTGAAGAGAAAGGCCAAAGACAGTGATTCTCATACTGTTAAGAAGACAAAGTTTGCTGAAGAACAAGAAGTTCCAACTGAGAAGTTTACTGAAGAACAACTGACTGATATGATTGTGATTGAAGAAGAAGATTTTTATCCAGAACCACTGCAAGTTAGACATCCTATCATTGATTGGGAGGTTTACACTGCTAGCAATTTTGCTCTAACATGGAAGATCACAAGGCTAGGTGGTCAAACTTCCTCATTCATTCAATTTGAAGATCTTATCAAAGCTTTTAACAGAGATGATCTTGACAAATTATGGAAGTTAGTTCAAGAAAGGTTTGATGCTCAAGATCTCAAAGATATGAAGGAAATGCAGTTATGGGTTAATCTTAGAAGGCTCTATGAACCTGATGTCAATGATGATTTCTGGAAGTTCTCATGTTCATGTCCTGGTACTAAATGGTTTTACTAAGATTTATGTGAAGTTCATCATGTTTCTTCAGCAAATGGAGTAGATGCATTCATGCTTGCTGAGAAAGAATATCCACTCAGAGCTGGAACTCTCACAGTAATGTTATGTACAACAATAAGAGTTCATGAAGACAATGAGAAGGTCAGAGCATTGTTACATAGGCTTCAAGATCAATGTTCAAGAGCTATTCAGAATTCAAGAAAGAAGTGAAGTGTTTGGTTGAATTCCCCAAATCCTTGAAAATGATGCAGATTAAAGAAACTTATTGATTTGAGGAAATAATAAGTTTAGGGAGGATTGTTGGGAATAATCTGTTACCACTGATAGCTTTGGAAGACACTGCTTGGATTGCACTAGCAGTGGAAACGTATTACCACTGCTGGTACATTATTACCACTGCTATTAGATAATGGTTAGGAAAACGTGTATAGATAAGTATAGAAAAGATCTTGTGTATATTCTATATTGTTAGCTTGATACTTATCTTGTAAAGGACTCCTTGTACTATAAAAGGAGGTCCTAGGTCATTGTCTTAGATATATACATATATACGTATTACTTACAAAGGCTTCAAGGTGTAACCCTAGTGATAAGCAAGATCACTCGTATTATTTATTAATAATATTGGAGCTTAAGTTTTGTGTTTAATCTGTGTTCACTTACAATACATGATCTGTGCTAACCTGTCAAGCTACCTCACACAAGCTAGCCACTTGTGAATGGCTAACCGTAAGAAGCTTAAAACTGCTTAAAACACAAATACAATGAAGTCCTGGAGAATAGAATGAATTCCCGGGTCGTTAAGTCCCACGGAGACTCAATGGTGTGTAAACACTAATTCAAATGATAGAATGATCACTAAGGATAGTTATCAGTAAGGGTTTGGAGAATTATTACACTACTGATTGATTGGAATGGAATTGGAAACAGAATTGGAAAGCACGACAATCAGATAAAAGAAACGTAAAACGCACGTTTAAAAACTACGCAAACGTACAAAATAAAAAGTGAGATCTAAAAAATAAAATACCTAAAAATATGAAAATGACATTTTTGAAATCCTAAAAATAAAAGAAAATTATTAGAAAAATAAAATTAATTTTACAACTATTTAATTAATTATTATTAATTAAAAACTATTTTAACTATTTAAAAATAACCTAAAATAGAAGAAAATACAAAATAAGGCTAGAAAAATAAAATTATAATTGAGAAAAATCTAAAATATTATAAAACTAATTTTAAAATTAAAAATATATTTTTTTTACACTTTTATCTATTATTACTAATTAATTATATTAAAATACACTTAAATGCTAGAAAATATAAAATAAACCTGGAAAAATAAAATTTTAACTTGGAAAAATCTAAAATATGATAAAACTAATTTTAAAACTGAAAATATATTTTTTATGTTTTTTAATTATTTATTACTAATTATTTAATACTTTTAACTATTTAAAATTCTAATAAATACTAAAAAGATAGAGAAAAATATGAAACTTTTTCTAAAAATAACTTAAGGTGACAGAAAACTAAGAAAAATATAAAAACAAGATTTGCTTATTAATAAGATGAAAAGAAAAATCAAAAAGTTAAAACCTATTAAATAAACACTATCACTGTTTTTAAATTGATGTTTTTCTGGATTTTCTTTTTGAGAACTACTTAAATACTAAAAATATGAAACTTTAACAAACACAAAAATTTTACAAACTTACAATAAGCTGTTTGAGAAGCTTATGAGCCAATAGTAGCTTTAAGAGCTTATTTTGGTGAAATAAGCTCAAACAAGCTCACTAGCTGAAACAAAAGCTAAAATAGATGCAAATAAGCTAGGTGAACTGAAATGAAGCTAAAAGACATAGACAAGCATACTGAAAAGCCAAAAATAAGCAAATAAGCACTTGGATAAAACTGAGAAATGGACAGAAATGGGACAAGGTTGAGGCTTATTGCAGCCCTACCAAACAAGCTAAAAAATGGAATATGAAGCTTGGGATCTCTAGATGGCTAGGTCAGCTATCCAAAGAACCAATAATCAAAAGCTTTGACCAACTAATAAGCTCTGTGTGAGCTTATGTTTGAGCTAGTAAAACTGTGATCAAAAACTCAGTATACACTGAGTGAGATGGGACAAATAAAAAGCTACTAGCAACCCTATTAAATAAGCCAAAAAGCTGAGAATAAGCACTGGAATGAAAAGACAGCTAGGTGACCTTTCCAAAAAGTCAAGATTCAAAATCTAAGTCTCACTAACAAGCTCTGTGTGAGCTTGTGAAAGTGGACTTGAAACTGGTGCACAGGGCACAATTTTCAAAATAGGTCCCAAAGGAAACTAGAAAATAAGCACTTAATAAGCTGATTCAAAGAAAACTAGCATTTTTCTAATTTAGATTAGCAACTAAACTTTGATATTCCAAGAGCTTATATCCTAAATCTTAATAATAAAAACATAGTGAAATCCTAGAGTTTATTCAAAAACGACCAAATGAAAAATTTTGACTTTTTATCAAAACCAACAGAGTTGACTAATATGAACTTTGATTCACTACTACTCACTGATTTTGTTGTTTTAAGGTGTAATAAGACTATTTTGATCAATGATAACAACTTGTAAACACAAAATGATGACCATGAATCATTAAAACCCAACAGTGGACACACCAGTTTTGATCAAAAGAGATTTTGACTTTTGCTTATGAGCACTGATTTTATCTTGCTTGCACTGACTAGTATGGCCAAGTTGAACACAAAACAACCAAAAGTGATAACACAAACACTCAATAACACAATTTAACTAGCAAAACCAAACAAGCCTTGATATAACTGTTTTGATTATTTTCAAAGCTAAACACAAATTTAAACCATGAGATTGATTACAGACCATATATTATCATATGCAGAGACTAAATAAACATGAAACAATAGTACTAACAACATCAAACACAAGACTGATGATTATAATAATTTTACTGTCAAAATGAGATTTGGCTAGCTACAAATTTAAAAGAACAAACCACTGATTTTATTGGTTAATTATCCTTAACTAAGACTAATTAACACTAAAACACAAAGATTAAAGCTACTAAACTTTAAAACAGTGAAATAACAAAATTGAACAAAAAGGCTTACAAAGGCTATCCAACTGAAAACCAAGAACTAGGAACCAAGAACACTCCTATAGGCTTACCACTAAGCCACTAACCCAAGGCCATCCAAGATTTACCCTGCTCCAGCTGTGAACACCATTTCCAATGGATTTTTTATTTTTCAACTATTTAATTTGTATTTTTGGTGATTTTTGATTTTTGCTTCTAAACTGGATTTTAAGATATCTAATAGCTTTTATAAGCTATCTAGGAGCCTATATGTGCTTATTCAGTCCATGATAACACCTAACAATAACATTCGAATCATAAGAGATTTTGAGCACTTGAAAATTGCATAAACTGAATTTGATACTGAAAACTTGAAATTGATTATTAAAAAGGATTCAAATACACTTGAGAAACTTAAACAAAGTACTTGGAAGTGAAAACATACACTGGAAAGCTTAGATTAAAAAAACGACTAAAGAAAATATAAATTACTCTAGATATATTGATACAATGCATCTCTTCCTTCTTTTATAGACTTTTTGGACTCCTTTGATATCTCTGAATCTTTCCCACTAATTTCCAACCATTGGATTGCACAAAATCATCATAATCGTCCACTTGTAGATTTGGCGCCAATTTCTTCTTTGTGCAGGTTTCAACCATTAATGGATTTTGGGTGTTAGTGGAAGTAGAGGGGGGACAAGGTAAGGTGAGGCAAGTGGTGAGTTTGAAAAAGATGGAAAAATACCTCTGGTTTTTAGAATTACAGGCAATGAGAGGGAGATGAACAGTCCCCGGTTTTTGGCGCGTTTGACCCAATTTGACCGAGGGATTAGTATATTGGGGGGGGGGGGTCACAATTGGTATTGGCAGGGGTCAAGTGGTATTTTGACCTAGCTCAAGGGTCAAGCTTGGGTTTGGGCTAAGGATTGGATTGGGCTTGATATTTTAAAAGGGTGTCCGGTTTCGTTTAATAGATATACAAGGACTAGATTTGCAACTTTTCCAAACTTGAAGGACTGAACTTGACATTTTTTCAAACTTATCACAAGGACCAAACTTGACAAGCTTTGATAGTACAAGGATAACTTTTGCATAAAATTCCATTTTAAAATATCCAAGGACTAATTTTGCAATTTTTCAAAGCTTAAGGACCTTTTCCGCCATTTGACCAAAGAATCATTCAAGGACCAAATTTAACAACTTAGAATATTTCAGGGACCTTGAATGATAAAACTCCACATTTTTGAATTCCAGGGACTAGATTTGACAACTTTTAAAACTTGGGGGACTAAAACTGCCAATTTTGTAAACTTGATACATTTTTCATCTGATTTTGATCTTTTTGCATTTAAAACACATAAAACACTGATTTGTGATATTTTCATCATTTTGATGCATTTTTGAGAGTTTTCAGATGATTTTCAGTTTAGATGTACAAAAATGATGAGTATTTAGAAACTCATCAATCCCCCACACTGAGATATTGCTAGTCCCTAGCAATGATTTGAACTTTAATGGATTTTAAAAACTCTTTACCAAAAGCCATCACTTCTGGAGTAGCCAATTGTTTTGATTCAAGTAAGAACCTTGGTACAACGATAACCAAATGATTTTGAGCAAATCATAAGCTATAAACGGATTTGATTTGTCTTTACCAGAAGCCGTTTGCTCTGGACTAGCCAACTCTTAGATAAATTATCAGTATTATCTTTGGTGAGTCGATTACCAATTATGGTTTTTCCACTGCCTTTACCACTAGCCATAAACTTGCGGCTAGAAACTCTTCACTTTAAGGATATGGTGAGCTGAATACCATACAATTTTAGGCGAATTGCAAGCCGTCAACGGATTTGAGATATCTTTACCAAGAGCCGTTTGCTCCTGGATTAGCCAATCCTTTTGTTTTTTAGACATAGCGGACTGATTACCATATGATGAATAAGTGAAAAATACTTATTCCAAAAAAAATTTGGCCAAAAACGGGGGAATTGGCGGATAATACATGATAAAATTCGTGAGAATTCCCCCCCGTACTTGAAATGAATATTGCCCTCAATATTCAAAGTACCGGCGGTTATGCCGAAACATAGAACGTAAAAGGGAAATACTACGGCCATTATTTGGAAAAAAAATTTTTATTTTTTTTTATTTTTTTTATTTATTTATTTTTTTTTTTTTTAGATATATATATATAATATGTGGGGCAACTCCCCCACACTAGGGTGGTAGAACAGAGAAAGAACACAGAAATATGGGTGAAAACCCATATGGTGTGTGCTACTGTTTTTGATTCCCGAGTCGCTAGCTTGACTCGACCCCGCATTCATTGGTTCATGGGGAAGCAACGTGGAAAACCAATCTCGATCGGACTTTCGTTCACAATGTTAATAAACATATGAACATCAGAAAGTTCCACACTGATGCGCTCCAGAACAGTCAAGCTTTATCACACAAGCCTGCCACTTGTGAATGGCAGACCGTAACAAGCTTAAAACGGCTCAGGAACGAATGCAATGAAGATCTGGGGAGTATAGGGTCTCCCCGGGTCGTTATGTCCCAGCGAGCTGTGCAATGGATTATCAAACGTATAGTGATCGCGAGATTTGAACGGAAAAGGAGATTTGAATATGATAACTACAGAAGAAGGACATAAACTACAAGGGCTAAAATGCAAATTAAAGGAAATTAAAAAGATAAAAACTATTAAATAAACGCTATCACTATATTTAAAATGATGTTTTTGTTTTTATGTTTTTAGAAAACTGGAATTAAAATCTACGCGACGTACAAAATAAAAATGTGAAACTTACGCAATATAAACCCTAAAAATATGAAAAATACATTTTTGCAACCCTAATGATAAAAGAAAATTTATAGAAAAAGAAAATTATTTTTAAAACTAATTATCTAATTAAAAACTATTTTTAACTATTAAATAATTACCTAAAATACAAGAAAATAGGAAATTAGGCTAGAAAAATAAAATTATGAATTGGAAAAGTCTAAAATATCAAAAGAGAATTTTCAAAACTATTTTTGTATTTTTCTGATTATTTTTCTATTTTCTAGGAATATTAAACTATTAAAAACTAATTAAATTACTAAAAATTACAAAATAAACTATGAAAAATCTGGAAAATTACTTTTTTTACTTTTTATATTTATCTAAACCTAAGAAAAATGAAAAATTATTTTTTTGAACCTTTTCTTAATTTTTTGTATTAAAGACTAATTAAAAATGCTTAAAAACTACTTAAAATCAAGAAAAATAGCAAAACAACTAGGAAAAATCTGAAAATTTCAGGGAAACTCTAAAATAATGTTAAGAAGCTAGGAAAAATGGAAAAACAGTAGGTTGCTTGGAAGAATATGAAACTGATGTCACAAGTGCTTATAAATAAGCACTAAAATAAGCCAAATGAACCAAACAAGCCACCACACTGGAACAGAAGCTACAATATACTAAATTAACCAAATTGCAACTAAAAACAATAAGCTTTAACCACTGGATTACAGGATTGATCAAACTTGATGATTAGAGATAATAAGCTAAAACAGAATTTGGTACCTACTTTAAGCAAAAGCACAAGTTACAAATCAAGCTAAAACTAAGAACTACAAATTGGAACTTATTCTAGACCTGGTTGAGATCAAGTACACCAAAAACTAGACTTTGAGAAGCAGTGATAAGCCCTGTGCAAGCTTGGGCAAAACTGAGAAAAACTCAGTTGTTGCTGAGCTCATTGAACAGGGCAACTAGGGCCTAACTTAGAGCTTATGCACAAGCTTATTTAGCAAGCAAAAGCTAAAACCAGATAAGTGGTTCTCAAGACCACCAAGAAGGCTACAACTAGACCAAGAATCAAACCCTAACTATGCAAAATGAGCACTGTGCACATGCTTCAAAATCTGCATAAAACCAGTTTTTACACCATTTTGACTTTTTGAAACAGATATGAACTTTGACTTGTGGGATTTTGAGATCAAATGATTTACTGATGTTGATGTTATATGATGTAAAGAACACGATGCAATCAATGTTTAAGACTTTTAAACACAAAACAAGGATTTGCTATTCTAAATTCCACAACAGTTAAGAGTTGAGATTGATTATATGAGATATTGACTTTTTGAACTAACAGGCACAAGATTTTGACTCAAATGAGTTACTTAGAGCTAAATAAACTTGAACCAACAAAAAACTACCACTGCATAGACCTAAATGGCAGTTATGACAGTAAACCAAACACACCCTTAGTACACTGATTTGCAAATTAAACTAGTCTAACACTGAACAAGCATGAATCATTGATCAAACTAACTCTAACTAACCTAGATACTACTATTGGAACAGGTTTTAACTAATTGTAACCACACTAACAGATTATGCTAAAGAAAGAGCTTGAACTTACAATCAGTCCAAAGCCACAATGGCCTGCCAACAAGGAAACCAAGAACACTAGCCTAATCCAACCCCTAACCTACTCTGATTCAACCCAAAATCCATGTCTGCTTAAACCCCATTGCCATTTCTGCTTCAATTCTGCCCATGTTGACTTTCATTGACCAGGTTGCAATATTGTTTCAATCTTAAACACAAGCTTATAAAAAGCTATTATAAGCTAATATAAACTTGTTTCAACTTATAAATAAGCTCATTGAAGCTTGGGATTCAGAGTTTAGAATTGAAAAATTCAACAGTTAACATGAGCTTTGAAATAAAACCATAAAAGGAATTGAGAATTAAAATGAGTTGCAATACACTTTAATAACTTTGTTTGATACAAATTAACTAGAAAATACACTTGAAAACTAATTAAGACTTAATAATCTAAGAAACGTCATACATTTAAACAAAATAAAAACTTCACTCCCTCTCTCTGATCCTCTTGGCTTTTTATATGCTCCAAAGTCTTTCTCTCACCTTTCTGAGTGGATCCCAGCAACAATATGAGCCCTTGGATTACTTGAAATCCATCTTGACCGTTTGATGGTTTTGGCGCCAAATTGCGGTTTTGATATCAGGGACAGGAAATAAGGTGCATTTAATGTGGTGGGATGTTAGGTGAGGTGGGGGGAGACAAAGGGTGGAGTAGGGTGGTATTTGGTGGCTAGAGGAGGGAGGTTGCAGACAACCCTGTCGGGGAAGACAGGATATAGGGGGGGCGGGTTTGTTTATTTTAAATCTTGGGTTTGGTAGTGGGTCGGGTTGTGGGAAACGGACTGGGTAAAAGATTTGGGCCAGGGTGATGATTAGGGTCCGGTTTGGTTTGTGAAAGAAATAACACCAAGGACCAAAATTGCAATTCTTCCAAACTAAGGGACCAATTCTGTAACTTATGAAGAGTAGTCAAGGGTTGGTCTTGCCAAACTTTAATAATCCAAGGGTTAATTTTTGACACTTTTGAAATTCCCAAGGACTAATTTTGACCATTTTTGGATTTTCAGGGACTAAACTGTAATTTCTCAAAATTTTTAGATTTTTCACCAAAGGACTAAATATGATAATTTATGATTACAAAAGGACCTTTGGTGACTTTTCTTTTAAAATACATGCCTAGGGACTGATTTTGCCATTTTCTGAAAGTTGGGGGACTGAAACTGCCAATTATGCAAACTTTGCTCGTTTTTCATCTGATTTTGAACATTTTGCATCTGAAACATATAAAATGCAATTTTGGAATATTTTCAGTATGTTGATGCATTTCTGAGCATTTTTAAACGTTTTGCAGTTCAGATTTGACTAAAAATGATGAGTATTTACACACTCATCACACACCGACGAGACACAACCGCGGCATTGTTAATAGTAGAAACTATAAAGGATGATACCGGGGTCAAAGATGGTGTCCTCATTCCCGAAATAGAAAAGGGAAAGAGCAACCACGCCCTCCGTGAAGAATGGAATAAAGATATGCATCACAATGCAAGTCCATTCCTCATCAGTAAGAAGCAAATCACCATTTTGACATTTTAAGCTTAAACTTGAAGCTTATATGGTGATTGTCAATAAGATGTCCGGGAGGGAGAGTAGGAAACGGTTCTTCAATCAACAGATTTTCAAGAAAGAGGATGTCTCCCTCCGAATCAAAGTAAGTATTGTCGATCCTTGTTGGAATCGACTCATCACTAAGAAAATCATCGACTTCCTTCCAAAATTTGTCATTTCCTCATCCGGTAGTGAGAGAAGAAATGGAAGAGTCGGAAATGGGACAAGAAACGAGTGGATGATCATTATATAAGAGATTTCTAGTTTCTCCAAGATCGGCTTCGAAATCAAAGAGATCATCGTCACTTCTGATGAAGTGGTGAGTGTGAGTGAGTTCATCGGTGAACTCCTCAAGAAGAGGATCATACTGTGGGAGTGATGCCTCGACATACTCAATGTCTCCATAAGATTTACAATCATCGCTAAAATCGGAGAAAGTTTCAAAATGATCATTTGAACACTCAAGAGGGGAAGAAGAATCATACATATGATCAGAAATCCCTGTGACTCTCTCGGGATTGGGACAAGTTCCTCAACACTCGACTTTATAAATTCGTCCGATTCCTTTTCGGAAACAGTGTCAAGAAGCTCATCCCTCATGTTTAGAGAGTGAGTGGGAATATCGGGGGTGATAACAACAGACTGAGGGAGTTTAGAAGCACTAGCATACATATGTTTTATACTTTCCATTTGTTCTTCTGCTAGTAATTCCATCATAGTCTTATCTCCCTGATTTTTCATGGAATGAGTTTCAACTGATGAACTTGATGAACCATTATAAAATTGTAGGATATCAAGGATATCTTCATCATCATCGTCATCAGGAATGAAACGGAATCGAGAGCTAGATCTGGCTGCTTTTTCTTTTGCAATTGATTCCCTAATAGATTTTTCAAAGGCAATTTGGGAATCTAATTTAGCAGTCCGCTCTTCGGCTAACAAAACTTCCATGGATTTCTCATTTGGATTATCTTGGGAGTGTTTTGATTCCTTCAAATCTTTCACTAAATCCAAAAGATCAAGGAGAAGATTTTGAGGAAGTGACTCAGGCTGGTACTGTAGAGGTTGGTCATGATACGAAGAGCCGTAATTGCTACAAGGAAATGGATTCCTTGTTTGACAATCCGAGCTAGAGTGAGGACCTCCACAATACTCACAACAGTAAAACCGATGTGGCTGTGAGTGGTATGTGTTGTAGTCATAATTGTTATCAGGAACCTGCTCATAGACAAGCGTGTGTCCTGATTGACAATCGAACTGAATGTGAACCACCACAGTACTCACAACAGTAAAACTGCTGAGTCTCACAGGGTGGTAGCTGATGGAATAAATCAGTTGTGTTATGGTAGGAATAGGGATCCTGGTTATAGACAGACCCGTTTCCTGATTCCACCATGCTACAACTTAGGCAATTGCCACCATTATAAGGACCACCACACCATTGACAACCAAGAGGGTGAGGATAAGACATAGAAAGAATCAAATTTTTTTAGAGGGTAAGAATGAAGAATCAAAAGGGTAAGAGGGTAAAGAGGAATATTTTTGGTATTTTTGAAAAACATGATGTAAAAACAAAGAATGAAAATATTTTGGTGTTTTTAACACTTTAGGAAAAGTGCTAATGAACTTTTTGATTTTCTTATAACTTTACAAAAAAACCTTTTTACAAATGGCGGTATATGTGCAAGAATGAGTCTGAAAAAGGCTTAACACACGCTAAAGCCTCCCCGGCAGCGGCGCAAAATTGATATGTGCTAAACTGTCAAGCTACCTCACAAAGCTAGCCACTTGTGAATGGCTAACCGTAAGAAGCTTAAAACTGCTTAAAACACAAATACTATGAAGTCCTGGAGAATAGAATGAATTCCCGGGTCGTTAAGTCCCACGGAGACTCAATGGTGTGTAAACACTAATTCAAATGATAGAATGATCACTAAGGATAGTGATCAGTAAGGGTTTGGAGAATTATTACACTACTGATTGATTGGAATGGAATTGGAAACAGAATTGGAAAGCACGACAATCAGATAAAAGAAACGTAAACGACGTTTAAAAACTACGCAAACGTACAAAATAAAAAGTGAGATCTAAAAAATAAAATACCTAAAAATATGAAAATGACATTTTTCAAATCCTAAAAATAAAAGAAAATTATTAGAAAAATAAAATTATTTTTACAACTATTTAATTAATTATTATTAATTAAAAACTATTTTAACTATTTAAAAATAACCTAAAATAGAAGAAAATACAAAATAAGGCTAGAAAAATAAAATTATAATTGAGAAAAATCTAAAATATTATAAAACTAATTTTAAAATTAAAAATATATTTTTTTACACTTTTTATCTAATTATTACTAATTAATTATTATTTAAAATACACTTAAATGCTAGAAAATATAAAATAAACCTGGAAAAATAAAATTTTAACTTGGAAAAATCTAAAATATGATAAAACTAATTTTAAAACTGAAAATATATTTTTTATGTTTTTTAATTATTTATTACTAATTATTTAATACTTTTAACTATTTAAAATTCTAATAAATACTAAAAAGATAGAGAAAAATATGAAACTTTTTCTAAAAATAACTTAAGGTGACAGAAAACTAAGAAAAATATAAAAACAAGATTTGCTTATTAATAAGATGAAAAGAAAAATCAAAAAGTTAAAACCTATTAAATAAACACTATCACTGTTTTTAAATTGATGTTTTTCTGGATTTTCTTTTTGAGAACTACTTAAATACTAAAAATATGAAACTTTAACAAACACAAAAATTTTACAAACTTACAATAAGCTGTTTGAGAAGCTTATGAGCCAATAGTAGCTTTAAGAGCTTATTTTGGTGAAATAAGCTCAAACAAGCTCACTAGCTGAAACAAAAGCTAAAATAGATGCAAATAAGCTAGGTGAACTGAAATGAAGCTAAAAGACATAGACAAGCATACTGAAAAGCCAAAAATAAGCAAATAAGCACTTGGATAAAACTGAGAAATGGACAGAAATGGGACAAGGTTGAGGCTTATTGCAGCCCTACCAAACAAGCTAAAAAATGGAATATGAAGCTTGGGATCTCTAGATGGCTAGGTCAGCTATCCAAAGAACCAATAATCACAAGATTTGACCAACTAATAAGCTCTGTGTGAGCTTATGTTTGAGCTAGTAAAACTGTGATCAAAAACTCAGTATACACTGAGTGAGATGGGACAAATAAAAAGCTACTAGCAACCCTATTAAATAAGCCAAAAAGCTGAGAATAAGCACTGGAATGAAAAGACAGCTAGGTGACCTTTCCAAAAAGTCAAGATTCAAAATCTAAGTCTCACTAACAAGCTCTGTGTGAGCTTGTGAAAGTGGACTTGAACTGTGCACAGGCACAATTTTCAAAACAGGTCCCAAAGGAAACTAGAAAATAAGCACTTAATAAGCCGATTCAAAGAAAACTAGCATTTTTCTAATTTAGATTAGCAACTAAACTTTGATATTCCAAGAGCTTATATCCTAAATCTTAATAATAAAAACACAGTGAAATCCTAGAGTTTATTCAAAAACGACCCAATGAAAATTTTGACTTTTTATCAAAACCAACAGAGTTGACTAATATGAACTTTGATTCACTACTAATCACTGATTTTGTTGTTTTAAGGTGTAATAAGACTATTTTGATCAATGATAACAACTTGTAAACACAAAATGATGACCATGAATCATTAAAACCCAACAGTGGACACACCAGTTTTGATCAAAAGAGATTTTGACTTTTGCTTATGAGCACTGATTTTATCTTGCTTGCACTGACTAGTATGGCCAAGTTGAACACAAAACAACCAAAAGTGATAACACAAACACTCAATAACACAATTTAACTAGCAAAACCAAACAAGCCTTGATATAACTGTTTTGATTATTTTCAAAGCTAAACACAAATTTAAACCATGAGATTGATTACAGACCATATATTATCATATGCAGAGACTAAATAAACATGAAACAATAGTACTAACAACATCAAACACAAGACTGATGATTATAATAATTTTACTGTCAAAATGAGATTTGGCTAGCTACAAACTTAAAAGAACAAACCACTGATTTTATTGGTTAATTATCCTTAACTAAGACTAATTAACACTAAAACACAAAGATTAAAGCTACTAAACTTTAAAACAGTGAAATAACAAAATTGAACAAAAAGGCTTACAAAGGCTATCCAACTGAAAACCAAGAACTAGGAACCAAGAACACTCCTATAGGCTTACCACTAAGCCACTAACCCAAGGCCATCCAAGATTTACCCTGCTCCAGCTGTGAACACCATTTCCAATGGATTTTTTATTTTTCAACTATTTAATTTGTATTTTTGGTGATTTTGATTTTGCTTCTAAACTGGATTTTAAGATATCTAATAGCTTTTATAAGCTATCTAGGAGCCTATATGTGCTTATTCAGTCCATGATAACACCTAACAATAACATTCGAATTCAAAAGATTTTGAGCACTTGAAAATTGCATAAATAATTTGATACTGAAAACTTGAAATTGATTATTAAAAAGGATTCAAATACACTTGAAAAACTTAAACAAAGTACTTGGAAGTGAAAACATACACTGGAAAGCTTAGATTAAAAAAACGACTAAAGAAAATATAAATTACTCTAGATATATTGATACAATGCATCTCTTCCTTCTTTTATAGACTTTTTGGACTCCTTTGATATCTCTGAATCTTTCCCACTAATTTCCAACCATTGGATTGCACAAAATCATCATAATCGTCCACTTGTAGATTTGGCGCCAATTTCTTCTTTGAGCAGGTTTCAACCATTAATGGATTTTGGGTGTTAGTGGAAGTAGAGGGGGGACAAGGTAAGGTGAGGCAAGTGGTGAGTTTGAAAAAGATGGAAAACTACCTGGTTTTAGAATTACAGGCAATGAGAGGGAGATGAACAGTCCCCGGTTTTTGGCGCGTTTGACCCAATTTGACCGAGGGATTAGTATATTGGGGGGGTCACAATTGGTATTGGCAGGGGTCAAGTGGTATTTTGACCTAGCTCAAGGGTCAAGCTTGGGTTTGGGCTAAGGATTGGATTGGGCTTGATATTTTAAAAGGGTGTCCGGTTTGGTTTAATAGATATACAAGGACTAGATTTGCAACTTTTCCAAACTTGAAGGACTGAACTTGACATTTTTCCAAACTTATCACAAGGACCAAACTTGACAAGCTTTGATAGTACAAGGATAACTTTTGCATAAAATTCCATTTTAAAATATCCAAGGACTAATTTTGCAATTTTTCAAAGCTTAAGGACCTTTTCCGCCATTTGACCAAAGAATCATTCAAGGACCAAATTTAACAACTTAGAATATTTCAGGGACCTTGAATGATAAAACTCCACATTTTTGAATTCCAGGGACTAGATTTGACAACTTTTAAAACTTGGGGGACTAAAACTGCCAATTTTGCAAACTTGAAACATTTTTCATCGGATTTTGATCTTTTTGCATTTAAAACACATAAAACACTGATTTGTGATATTTTCATCATTTTGATGCATTTTTGAGTGTTTTCAGATGATTTTGCAGTTTAGATTGTACAAAAATGATGAGTATTTAGACACTCATCAATACATCATACAATCTGTCTTCTAAGTATTACTAAGTAAATTCCATGTGCTTATTAATATTAGACAAAATATCATTGACACAAGGTGTGTGTCCAGATCCATCATATTGACTCATGTTGGTGAAAAGGAAATGTAAACTAAGCCAGATGGTCACGGATACCTAGCCCTATTAATATCAATCCCTTACCCTCGAATAACTTATGGGGCTAACAATATCAATCACGCATTAAGTGATGTCAACTAATCTATATGATTTATATACGTTAACCTATTGTCATAGTATTACCTACTCTCTCGCAGTGGTCACCTATGAGAGAACACCATATTAACGTACTAGTTTTTGTTACTTTCCATCTAACCTAGGGCTTAGTCCACCTCTAGTCCTGATGGTGAAGTGATAACAGTTCCTTGTCATTACGTACCCCTAACAATAAACATATAAATATCCAACATAAATTCATTAAATCAAAATAAACTGAATCAAATCAACAAAGTATTCATAACTTGGCTAAAACCTAAGAGTGTTAGCTCATAATCTTAGTGGCAAACATGAAAGAAAATACAAATGATAAGAAAATGAATAACATAGTGAAAACGATGTGTAAACCGAATGATTATACTTTGTGTAGTGATATGAGACCTTCTTCACTTGATATCTTGCTTCTCCTCTGTTCTATTGGTACTAAAATACTCGAAGGGTCGTCCGGTGTTGTGAGTGTGTGTTTATAAAATTAGATTAGGGCGCATATTTATTTATTTTTTGTCGCAGGCATCGATACGACATATTGGGGTCAATACACCGTATTCAAGATATCTTGATTAGGCTCCACGAATAGAATATTCATAAAATATTCTTATATCTTCAATCAATATGGTGTATCTCGGAGTTTGATACGCCATATACCTACAATTCCCGTCTTTACTGGATAAGGGATAAGATCGTCTATACAACATGTTAGTAGAGTTAAATACGTCGTATTCTTAATTTGGTTTACTTGGGCTTGTTTGTCAAGGACTTCTATACGGCGTATCACCAGAGTTAGATACACCGTGTTCTTATGAGTATGCTCATTCCTTGAAATCTTCTAAGTAAAGTATCTGGCGTATCACCAGATGTTGATACGACGTATGCACTTGTTGGACTTGTGCATTTCTTCGGTTTTAGCTCCAAGTTCCGTCATTTTTCGCGTCTTTTCCATTGTTTCTCCATATTTATTGAAAATAACAAAGATAAGAAATTAAGCAACGATTCTCATATCAAAGCATAGTAAATGAGAAATATACATATGATAAATTATGCATAAATATAGTACTTATTTGATTACATCACCCACCATTAGCTTGTCTAACACTCTTCCAACTCACACACTCTCACGATCCACATTTGAATTTAAAATTCAAATGCTTCTTGTTCCCTACTACAAGAAACATCTCTTACACATTGCTTTCTATATAGTTCACCCTATCACAAACACCCAACTCTTATATTTGACTTTGAAATTCAAATATCATCTTGTCTACTCATCTATGACATATCTTGCTTTACACTAAACCCTCTCACATACACACAACTTCTTTATTTTCAATTTTAATCTTGAAATTCAAAACTTGGAGGCAGGTTATTATCCAATCCTTGGGGAACACACCTAGGTAAGCCCTTAGTCCATTAGTTATTTTCTTTCTCATTCAAAATGGACTAACTCCCCAACTATCTAGTTACACACTTTACTAAACATCTTTCATTCCTATAACCTTGGCTAAATGAGTTGGTTGACCTGATCCCACTTTGAGTGTTGGAATAACCTTGGAAAGGTCAAAAAAGTAAAGTGCACTTGGGGGTTTAACAAGAAGTGTTTAGAGATAAACAAACCCGAGGTATGGTCCAGCATTGGTTTATCTATAAATACCCCCCTCTTTTCTTGGGTAATTCTCACTTCTTGTCATTCATTTTTTCTCTTTACTTTCTTCTCTTTTATCCCTCTAAGTCTATTAATCTTTGTGTTATAATTAGGGCCGGATTTGAGCATGTGCATGGTGCTCGATGGCACAACATATCCGTTTTTGCAGGGGGCCCACGATTATAGATATAATGGTTGATTTAATTCGATTTCAAGCATAAAATTGATAGCAACGTGTTCAAGAATGAAAAAATATTTAATTTTAGAGAAAAAATAAGGTACTAATCGGATTTAACTGAAGCGAGGTATACAGAATGATGTTTGCATTGATATGTGTCTTTAACCGGGTGGAGAAGATGACTAGTTTAAGTCATCTACATGTTTGGCCCCTAAAGCTAATAACTTTTACATAAATGTCTTATATTTTTAGCTTTAGTTACAAATAAGTGCGAAAGTTTACAAAATTATCACATCTAACCCTAAGGAAGTAAACATTACTATGAATGGTCAAAGACTCAAAGTCACTCGAAAGGCATTACAGTATATGTAAGTATGTTATTCGAAATGTCAAAGGAATTTAACAATATTAGTCACGTACATTTGACGGCAACATTGTTTCTATGTTTATGAATATTATGGATTTTTTTAGATAGCTCAATGTTTACAAATTCTTTTATCCATCTTAATCGTTTTCGAAAAAAAATTATTTTCGAGTTCAAGGGCCCGTAATGTAGTTGTGGCACAGGGCCCCTAAAATTCACGAGACGGCCCTGGTTCTAACATCTTTTTATCTCATCTATTGAAAGAACACTTCTTCCGCAAGAGTGACACGCAAAAACCTAATCCACTCTTGTGTGTTGTGTCGAGGGTCTTCTTCTCTATACCCTTTTACTAGAATCGAATATCTAGGATAAGTTAGGTTGTTTCAAAAAAATTCAAACTCATTAATCATTTCTGAAGTATTATCCATGTGTGGATAAGCAAGGGTGTATAAATTTTTGTATCTCGGTGGTCAAGCCTAGATCGGGTGAAGGTCTAGTTAGTGTTTGATCTTCCGCGGGGAAGCTCTTTGTGGGTTTAGTGGTCGTAGTGAAAATTTGAAGCGCGAGATTCTTGTGGGTGATTCCGAGGGCGGAATATCATTAGGAGTAACTCTTCTTTGAGCGCTGATCTTAGTGTATATCGGTGGAGTGAAGTTGCAAACGGTTTGTGATCTACCATAAGGATTATACTAGTGGAATAGTATAGATTTCGTGGATTCATAACTGGACGTACGGATGGTCTAAAGCCCCCGTCTCGAACTAATATAAATCTTGGTGTTGATCTCTCTCTCTCTCTCTCTCTCTCTATATATATATATATATATATATATATATATATATATATATATATACATATATATACACTAACTCAATATTGTGGTGTTTAGCTATTTTGATTACTTACACTTATACGCACTTGAAGACTTAAAGTTTCTAAACTTTAATTAAGTCGAAAAGACCGTATTCACCCCCTCTCTACGGTTCTACTGATGCTTTCATCAGTAATCTTGGATTATTGCTAAAATGGCTAATCCATTTCTTCATGCAAGATTACATTTGGATTACTTCCCAAATGGGAAAATTCTTGACTAGTTGGTCAAATGAGGGCTAAGCATTTTCTTTAAATGAAAGTAATTTTCTTTAAATGGAAGTTTATAAAACTTTTGTGAAAGTTTATAATGTAGTGTTTTATAAAATGATGCAAGTGTTGTGGGCATGTTATGGAATTTACTTATTCAGGATCCAAAGTGATTTGGTCTTTTTGCCAAAACAAAATATGTTTTAAATGGGAGGTTTATGTAAACTATGCTAACTTAAATTTCAATCACTTCCTTAAGTGGAAATTCATTTGTATAAATCTTTTAATGAGTTTTTATAAAAATGGTGCAAGTTTTGATGATGCATTATGCAAGAGATTTTACTAGATGATGAAAGTATTTTGATGCAACTTATCTATACTATCTAATAAAACACAGTTTTTAATCAGCCTGCTATTAATTTTCTCTAAAATTAACTTTTAACTAGCAAGTGACACGTGGCACTAAAACTTCCAACCTTTAAAAAAATGCAATTATAAAATATCAAATAATGGCAGCGTTTAATAATATATTTGTTATAAATCTTATCTGATACACCTTCTCGTATGCATTTCAAATTTAGTCAACTGTTTTAAATTTTTTTATTAATTAGAGACATTAACAATATTCATAAATTTGTTTTGCAATAGATGTTGCACATTTAATTTATGATTATTTGAAGGCAAAATATTATTTATATACTAAGGATCAATCTCCATCATTTATTTTTAATTGATCTAATGGATGAGATTAATCCCAAAAATTTAAAAAACTCACTTTCATCATCTTTTTTCAAATATTAATAACTTTTAAACCGTTAATCGTTAAACGAAAAAAAATATCATTGCGACGAGCATTTAATTATCTTTCTATAGATAGGCACTTTGATATACTTTCGGAAAAAAAATCGTATTTTTCACGTTTTTTTTTTTAAGTTTTTTCGTTTTTTTACGTTACTGAAATTTGCATTAAAAAATCATATATGATTAGATACTAATTTGAATATCACATGTAATATTAGTGTTATATCATATATGATATGTGATATCACATGTGATATTAGTGTAATATCACATGTGATATCACATATGATGTATGATTTAACACTAATATCACATATGATATTCAAATTAATGTTTAATCATATATGATTTTTTTCATGGAAATTTCAATTAACGTAAAAAAAAGACGAAAACACGTGAAAAAAACGAAATTTTTTTCTTTTTTCGAATGTATATATCAAAGTGTCCGTCTATAGAAAGATAATTAAATGCTCTTCGCGACGGTGTAAATATTTTCACTTAACAATTAACGGTTTAAGAGATATTTAAATTATAAAAAGTGGGTGAAATAGTAAAATGCTTTTAATCTCAGTCATTTATTTATTTTTAGATGGATGATAGAGATTAGTCCCTTGGTATGTAAGAAAAGTTTGGTATATAAAATAACTCTCCTCTTAATTTATATAAGATGCAACATTTACGTTTTATGCATTTCTATATGATTTAAGATCATTTGAGGACAAAAAAATCTTTACATATCAAAGGATCAATCTCCACCATTCATTTTTATTTGATTTAAGAGATGAGTTTAATTCCAACAATTTAAAAAACTCACTTTCATCATTTTTTTTTCAAATATTAATATCTTTCAAACTGTTAATCGTTAAGCGAAAAAAATATATCATTGCGACGAGCATTTAATTATCTTTCAATATATAGGCACTTTGATATACTTTCGACGATTTTTTTTCTTCATATTTTTCACGTTTTTTTTAAGTTTTTTCTTTTTTTTACGTTACTGAAATTTGCATTAAAAAATCATATATGATAAAACACTAATTTGAATATCACATGCGATATTAGTGTTAAATCATATATTACATTTAATATCACATGTGATATTAGTGTAAAATCACATATGATAAGAGTAAGTGCGCTTTCATTGCAATCAAAGGTGAAGTGCGTTCGTTGCAATCAAAGTTGAAACTCAAGTGCATGTTCAACTGTTTATATATTTCTTTTGGGTAAAGAACTAAATTGATTTATGATACTCATTCCAATTAATTTGGTAAAACTTATAAATGTTCTTCTCCGTATTTGGTAAAACTTTTTCACACCATGTATGAAAAAAACAATATATATTTGTTTTTTAATATATTGCTGCTATTTTGTTCATGAAACGTAAATTGATTTATGTGATATTCAATTTAATCATATATGATTTTTTTTCCATGTAACGTAAAAAAAACGAAAAAAAGATGAAAAAACGTGAAAAACAATTTTTTTTACGAAAGTATATCAAAGTGCCCATGTATATAAAGATAACTAAATGAGCGTCGCGACGGTGTAAACATTTTCGTTTAACAATTAACGTTTTAAGAGATATTTAAATTATAAAAAATAGGTGAAATAATAAAATGCATTTAATCTCAACAATTGATTTCTTTTTAAATGGATTGGGGAGATGAGTCCCTTGATATGTGAGAAAAATTTGGTATGTAAAATAACTCTTCTTTTTCTATATTGCATGAATTTATCTTTTTCATTTTTATCATTCTTCTTGCAAGCGAATTGAAGTCCGACCATATCAAGGTTTCAGTTGGTTTCCATTGTGTTACGTTTCATAGTGTAGTTTGTTATTTTATATGTTAGTTTGGATTTTCTTCTAGCATGATTTCATTTTTGTTTACAGCCAAAGGAAAAGAAATGTATCGTGATTTCATTATTTTTCTCGATTTCCCGGTAAATCAATAGGTTATTTGATGTCTTCTTTTTATTTTGATAAGAATATTAAAAGAATTATACATTAAGTAATTATAGGAGTAAGTGCGCTTTCATTGCAATCAAAGTTGAAGTGCGTTCGTTGCAATCAAAGTTGAAACTCAAGTACATGTTCAACTGTTTATATATTTCTTTTGGGTAAAGAACTAAATTGATTTATGATACTCATTCCAGTTAATTTGGTAAAACTTATAAATGTTCTTCTCCCTATTTGGTAAAACTTTTTCACACTATGTATGAAAAAAACAATCAATATTTGTTTTTTAATATATTGCTGCTATTTTGTTCATGAAACTTGAACCTAATGTTTTATTCATTTTGTTCTTTTCTTTACAGGTGAATGTAGCGTTTTTTGAGTCTCCATGTAATATATGCAGAAAAGAGCCCATCGTTGAATTCGATTTTGAAGGTGAGCCATGTATATGATTCTCTTAAATTTTGTATCAATGAAGTTTATCTGTATTAGGGATGAGCATTTGGACCCGAATCCCGGTATCAAACTGGAACCGTACTGAAACGGTACCGACTTTCAGTACACTGTACGGTATTGGTACCATGAATTGAGCCAAAAAAAATTCGGTACCACTAATACGGTTCCCGTACCAAATGGGAAGTACTGGAAAAAAATCCTATAAATTGAGTAGTCTTATTTAAAATTAAATAACTTATCCAAACACTCATTTGGCCTGTTCCATATCAAACAATAGTCATGAAAAACATATGGAAAGAAACCAAACGTTTGAAAAACTTATTGTGGCAACTATAGATCCTTCATAACCGCTCACAAAAAATAAACCCGAACCTATTTTATAAGTTTTGGAACTTTTGTATGTTACGAATATCTTTGTGATGTATTTATTTAAGTGTTGGTTGCGTTTTGTGAGACGTTGTAGTTTGGAATCACTTTAAAATGCATGTTTTTCTTATTATTTTTTGCATTTTCTTGAAATCTTTTTTGGTTTAAAAAAACGGGAAGAACCGTATATGCACCGATTTTCCGGTACCGAGTACCGGATCCGGTACCCAAATCCCGTCCGGTGCAGTACCAGTACCACTTTCATGTTCGGAAAAAAAATCGGTACCACCAATTCAGTACAGGTTCGGTCTCATTCTGATACCGTGCTCATCCCTAATTTGTATGATAATTGAATGATGACAATTAAGGAAAACATTTAAGTTTTATATACAAGGAATTGCTAAATATAATGTATCATTTTCTATTTGTAGGATTCGAAATTCAAATATATATTTTTAACATTTACTTAGACTTTGATCGTTCACAGGTACCATGGCTTAGATTAAACAAAATTGTAGAAATCAAACGAGAAATAAATAGTTCTTTCATTATGAATGATTTTCATATCATCTATGTAATCACTTTTTTAGTTTCATTATGATATCCTCTCAACTTCCGTACTATCTTTTATGCATGTGTGCTACTTTGTTAAATTCTTAATCTGTCATGATATACCAACAAATTTTTTATTTTATCTTATTTTGTTATTGAGTTTATCAGTTTGTTACTTCTTTTATCAACCCTACTCATATTTCAAAAATTAATTAATATCCAAAAAATTGACGGGTTATACACTCGGCAAACAAGAGTTGTTAAAAGAATCCCATAAATGCTTATCTAAATTATCCAATTTTTTTTTTTACAAGTCTCCATATAAACAGATGTTATGAAGAAAAACACAAGTTTTATCACACCATATAAGTTATTTGTTTTACTTTTTCTTTTCAAAATATTCTTATTCTCTAATCCTTTAATGAGAAGTTATATACTTGATAAGATTCTCATTGATGAGTTATATGATCCAGTGACATATGTTATTAATTTTACTTATTCAAACTTTTTGAGTCACATAAATTATGCAACCTATTTTTCAGGAAAATGCCATATTGCCTTTCACGACTGGGGCAGTGGACACGATAAACGATCATTTCTTGAAGACGTTTGATGGGGAGAAATGATTTATCTAAGTTGCGAGAACAATGATAAATCTAAAAGCAGTTCCGCTATAAATGAATTCATTTTCTCTCACAAATTTATCAATGGATTGAAGTTTTCGAGTGTTACAAACAACAAGCTTACATTCGAAGTAGGTGTCTCGATAATGTTGTTGAGAAATACTGATCAGTCCAACGGAATAACAAGACTTGAGGCTGTTAGATTAGTAAGAACTTCTATTGAGGCAAAGATAGTAAACGGAACACACTTTTGAAAGACAATGATAATCCAGAGGTTGAGAATTACTCTGTTGGATAAACATTTACAACTAATGATTATAAGAAACAATATCCAGTGTCCATTTCATTTGCTATGCCAATTAATAAGAGCAATTAAAAATCACTTACAAAGGTCGGTTTGTATCTCCCGTGACATGTTTTCACACATGGACAATTGTATGTTTCCGTTTAAAAGATAAAAAACAAAAGATGCTTGAAGTTTGTGAGTTGTTATCAAGACTGTGATATCTCAAATCGTGCAACAAACGTTGTCTACAAAGAGGTACTACAAGGTATATGATCAATGTTCAATCGTCATGTACAAATATCTACATGACATGTTTTATGTGCTTTTTTTTTCACTTTGTATATATTGTTATCAACAAACAAACACTTTAGTAGAAATAAAGGATTAAAGATGTTTGTTTTCTTTTTCGGATTGTTTTACTATTTTGTTGCATATAACGTATGTTTAGTTATTACCAACTGTATACTTTACGTTTGTTTATCCAGATGTGGTTCCTCTTTAACTTATAACTTCATAAAGCAGTATCATTTACTACTTTTTTAGACGTTACTTAAAAATACCCGTGAATTTCACGGGTCTTTTAGCTAGTATGAAATAAATGCAACTTTGATCATTAGCTTAGTTTGTAGAATCATGTCTATACCTTGTATGAAAAAACAGAATGATTGAAATTGTAAATACCTAATAACTACAAAATATATTTTAGATATACTCAATGATTTGTTAATTGGTTTGATCATAATGTAATATAACAAACATATTCGAATTTATGTTGAAGCATGAGAGTACTCGAGACGTCGATGAGGTGTTGAAGAATGTATGCTTTAACGAATTATGGTTACAAGTAATTTGCGTATTTTAAATTATATATTACAAGTTACATGTTTTTAATTATTAAAATATAAAAAACCGTTCGGTTTAAATATATTCATATTTGCATTAAAAAGCTAGAGGATTGTATTTATTAGGGTAACAACTTTTTAGCAATGGAATAAATTTAGACACTATCATTATTTGGTACGTAGTTGGTTTGAAATCAAGGGCTAAAAAGGGCTGTAATGACTTATTCATATATACGAACAAAGTGAGGCCAATAATATGTGTTTTAAGTTTATATGGTATGAAAGGAAAGACAACTTGTGTTCCATTATAGCTTGTAGGACATGCTTCGATATCCCACCACATTTCAAACCACATGGAATGTTCTATCTTTTAGCATTTTGCCTCAATCATCTTTTTTTTGCTAATGAAAATTGATCATACTGTCTTTATAAACCAAAATGATTATTGATTATGTTGTAAACTTTTTGACAATTAGGAATTAATTATCACAGGGTACAAATAGGATTATATCGTAATGATATATTTGTTACTTTCAGCGTTGTCAAATGTGTTTCTTTTTGTTTCCGGCCATTTCTAACTTGAAGATTTATGTAACTGCTACTCACACGCACACATGTATTTGTACTCATTTAGCACTTCTTAAAGAGGCAAGTGTCACATACAGGGGCGTAGCTATGTGGGGGCGAAGGTGGGCCATGGCCCACCCACAAAGCCCTAGTAATTAGCATATGTGTTGAAGTCCAAAGCCGAATTCACTATCATATATTAACATTTGATCCACCTACAAACTAAATATCTCTCTATTAGTTCACGTACTTAGTCCCTCATCCATCCATCAATCCATATTCAGTCCTATAGCCAAGAATTTTGGTTCATATTCATTTTTAGATGATTTTGGTTATGCAAATGAATGTCGTGTGCAACCAAAACGTTGAATGAACAAATATGTTGCAAACTTTTTACACAGTTAAATATTATACTCCGTAATCTTTTGTTTCCTTTCTAACTTACCGGTGTCTTTTAAAATTTTTTGGCCCCCCCTGAAAAGAATTCCTGGCTACGCCCCTAGTCACATAGTATAACCCCCTGGCTTCCTTTGTGCCTTAAAGACGTCAGTTGTACACTTTCATTAGTGTAATGCTAGTCATTCTAAGTGGACCAACCCACGTTCTAGCAAGAAAAGTTGTCCTTGTATGAAGCCCACCATGACTTTTCGACCCTTGCCAAGCTTCCTAGCTCGGCCTAGTGATTTTCCTTGTAAAATCGTGACATCAATACCATGAATGACTAAGCTTAAGGTGCAAGCATATACATGCGACAAAGAACTCAATCGTTGTATGTTCTACAAGAATAAAAAACCCAGTCATTACAAGACTTTACACCCTTCTGGGAATATCCAGCATCGGCTAAGCTATATTAGAGGAAGCAGTCTCAAACTATAAAGGAATGGGTCGATTCTACTTATTTATTTGATCTCCAACATGTCAAATGAAAAAAGATAACTAAACTTAAAAAGGAAACAACCCAATCGAGTCAAAAGCCTCTTATTGCCTAAATGTATAAAACTCGCTAAATCAATTTATTCTATGTTTAACGTACTGTAAAATACAAAAAGAGCATAATAAAAAGTGGCAATTAAAGGTGTTATATGGGTCAACTACGTATTAAAAAGTAATGATCCGACCCGTTACCAAACCCATTGTGTCCAAGGAGCAGACATAAATTAAGTTCAGATTAATGCCAGCAGATATGTAAGCAAAACATATAAATGACCATAACTCCAGCTATTATGGTATGGCCATACAAAGTACCAAAAATGTCACAATTCTCCCTGACATACCACTCAATGATACGTGTAAAGGCTATGCATGGTGAGACTTCAGAAAAGAATAACTAAGTTAATTAAGCGTGCTAAAATACGACAAAGTAATCCGAAAACTATGTTTTATTTATTTTTATTTATTTTTTTCTCGATCAAGACTCTTAAACAACCTGCAAGAGTTTATCAGTCAGTATGCTATATAGTGAAGATGACAAGATTCAACATGAGTGTGAAGTGGTAAAATAAGTATTACAATACTTCAATTTCACCAGACAGCTTCAACGTATGTGCAGGTCTCAATCCGCATCTGTTATTAGACGAAAACAAAAATGGCTTGTATACATCACCATCGTCAATTCCACAAACATTCAAAGGTAACTAAAATGGAACATATCATTCTACAACACTCAATAACTTTTAGGTCAGCGCAAAAGCTTGGAACCACCAAAGGTCACGGGACTTCCTCATTCTGCATCTTCAACAGGCTTCAGTGCTTCAATTTCTTTAAGATTTTCCAATGAAGATATGCGTCCATCCAGAGATTTATAGAGGTCATTCATCTAGACAGTCAAAGATAGCATGTTAGAATCATAAAATCAGTTGACAATTGAATAGAGCAAGGAAACGTAATTAGACTGATTAACATCTCTCCTATTATAATGCTTCTACCTATGGTTTCTTTAACAAAATATGGTAAAAGGCTCTTTTCCTGTTTAGATGACAAAATTCTCAGCTGCCGTTTTAGATTACATAGTTCTTATAAAACATATGAATGAGACAGAACACATGGTATGTAGATGTGTCCATTAAACTTAATCCACCAAGCAAAATATGAAGTGCATAATGATCTTTGCAATTCAGCTCATTAGCACAACTAAGATGAGCACTCGCTCATAATGATCCTCATCCAAAGCAAAAATGAGGTCGAGATTTACAGCCAACAAGCGTTGTATAATAGATGAACTGCTGATGTTTAACATTGAATAGCCTGATCCTATGCAAGGTGAGTAACACAGATTAATCAACCACAAAAAATGCACTGGCTACCAGTTGCCAAAACGTACTATTGTTGTGGTTCAGTAAAATAAAGACGTACTCTCAATACACATAATCACATATAGATCAAAATGGGCCAGTATACTGAATGCAGTCAACTCGCGCCCTGCAATCAAACTAAAGTTTTGCCTTGATCGATACGACAACCTTACTAATAGAAAGGGTCAAAATGGGCTCTATCCCCTCCCCAGGCACCAATCCCCCCTGCAGTACCTCCGTTGGTTGCAGAACAAGTACGAAACAGCATCCTCTATCGGAGGTATCTTCTCCTCAATTTGGGGGCAGAGGATCCTGGCGATTTGGACCGCATGGTTTCTATCATCTCAAACCAGGCCTTAATAGAAGGAAGTGTTGAACAGGCCTTACTGCAGGACGGATGGAGCGCCAGTTCGATTCTAGCTCAATATACTGCTATTCGTGGAATTATTCACTCCACAAGATTGACTCTTGAGTCCCCAGACTTATAGGTCTTAAGTCTCCAAGCTATAATAAACAGCAAAGGTGGCCAAAGGCAAATGTTATGCATCCAAATATGGCCTATATTTAATGGCTGTACACCATACCTGGTACATCGGGAGCCTCATACACAGATATAATCAAATGCAAGCATCTAGCTCATTTCAGTGTCTTATTTTATCTGCTTTAGAATATGTAAAAGACCCCAGGGGAGTGATAGTCTGATGTTTAACATTGAATAGCCTGATCCTATGCAAGGTGAGTAACACAGATTAATCAACCACAAAAAATGCATTGGCTACCAGTTGCCAAAACATACTATTGTTGTTGTTCAGTAAAATAAAGATGTACTCTCAATACACATAATCACATATAGATCAAAATGGGCCAGTATACTGAATGCAGTCAAATAACATCCAAAGGCAAAGTTGGCTTGTGGATACAATGCTTATGTACACCACAAATATGGCCTATATTTAATGGTATATTGCTACCTGTACACCATTTACACTAGGTACATCGGGAGCCTCATACACAGATATAATCAAATGCAAGCATCTAGCTCATTTCAGTGTCTTATTTTATCTGCTTTAGAATATGTAAAAGACCCCAGGGGAGTGTCCAAATCTGACACCAGCGACTGCATATTTACGGATATATGAGAGGCCTTATCACTAGACTATCACATTGATCAAAATTAATTTACTTGCTCTACCAACAATTTTGTAGACAGAACAACATTCATATAATGTATAAGGTGTACCAGGTTAATCACGCTGTCAACAGTTAGATCACACATGACCATTTTTTAACATGATTACACAATCCTCCTCAAACTCCTTGTTTAAAAAGTGATTAATTTAGTCACAATCTACTAAAAGCCTTTATAACTCCAGTAAATTAACAAGAAAACGTAAACGCAAGGAAAGGCTAACGATCGGAACCGGTGTATCTCATGGCAAAGGATGCCATGGTTTATCCAATAATGTCATTTACACAAACAAATACATATTTATGTCTACCATTTAGTTAAATACACAATGTTATAATTTGGCATATATTTAGCATTTTTCATCGACCAAATTCCTATGGGTACTTTTGACAACACTTCTGGTAATACTGTAGAAGACACCGCAACATACAACATAACATATATGTGAAGATGGTCTTCATTATTAAATATAAACTAGATGGTCTTAGTACAGTTTTCTGTTAATATAAACTAGATGGTCTTTTAGTGCAGTTTTCTGTTTATAGTTCACATGTCACATATACTAGAGAAAATTTTACTTTATTTTTTTACTATGAGTACACACCAGTGAACAAGTTATATCCATTCAGTGCAAATTTGAACCTTGTGATGCAAAAAGACACACATTAACTAAAGGATTTGGTGCTCGGTCACAGAGCGTTAAATGTGATCCGTCCAACCTAGCATGTGTAACACACATAATTGCATGACAACTGAATGAGAACACAGAATGTCAATTTGGTAACAAGATGTCAACTTAAACCTGATAAAGTATAGATTAGCCACTTGCAAGTCTTGCGATCCACTTCCATTTCCTTTCCCAGAGCTCCCCCCCTTCCCACCTATTCTGTTGACCCCCTTCCTACCACCCAACAAATAACAACAAACCATCTCTGCATTTTTACCATCTCTTTTAACACCCTCTACGTCATTTGTCATCTTCAATTTCAATTTCACCGACAGAAGTTTACCTAAGATTTTTATAAAGCTTTAATATCAAGCTTTGCTTCTCGTGAATTTTTCTGAACTACCAAAAAATCTAAAATAGAAATCAAGCCTCACAGTTGTACATACTACCAACAACTAGTTCTAGGTTAGTTGGAAATAGAAAACCAAACCTGGGTGTTTGTTTCTTACTTTCTTAGATAGCAAACTCCTTGTTCCATGAAAGATTTTCCTACGCGCATTTGTGAATGTGTCATAGATGAAATGCAGAAGCGCTAACCAAAGGAGAAGCGCTAACCAAAGGACTGATGCAATGAAAAAAGGGGAGAGGAGTGCTTGAGGAATACAGGGGTTTTTGTTTTGTCTTCAACTTATTTATGACTCGTTATTTGTTTGATTAACATTTTAGCCTCACTTACAGCTCATATGTCATGCAAATCCCAGATAGACAGACCAACTTTGCTAGCTCCAGCATAGCGGGCCAAATTTGTTATTTAGTAATGGCTTTATTTGGCCAAAGTGCAAATGCGGAAGTCAAATGACCAGACCTGTCTACTGATACATAGTCCAGACACGATCAGTGTATTTACCTACATGGTTGCAAAAAGCGCTAGGCATGAGTCAGGCGGTCGACCACCATCTAGCTAGTAATCGGCCGAGGCGGCGCCTAGGCGGATCGGTCTTTTCTATATATAAATTTAAAAAATTGTATGCATATTGATAAATTTTATCACAAAAAACTAAGTGAGCCTCAAAAAAGATCGGGTGCTAGGCCTTAAATGTAAACTAGGGTTATCATTTAGTTAATTTGGGCCTTCATTTAGTTAAATTAGGGTTTTTTTTCAAGCAAATCTCATCTTCTCTTCTTCTCACCTACAACAACTACATCACAAAGTGTATTCTTTCACACCATTTAAAAACAAGACCCGACCAAATTTATAAAAAAAAAAAAAAAAAAAAAAAAAAAAAACTAATTTAAAGTTTAAAACAGTGTTGACCACCATTGACTGACATGTTGGCCAATGCTGACAGCCTTTTTGGTCGATTTTGTGAAATCGAGGCAGCTGGAGGCCGCCTAGGCCACTTTTTACAACACTGATTACCAAACGGGTTGACCTTATACCTTATATCTCTTAGGAAAATGTCTGGAAGTGACTAAGTTTAATGAACTGGAATGTTACACACTGCGAGAAAACAGACATCTATACTGTCACAGCATCATACCACATATGGCATAGGTTATAGCTTAATCAATAAGCAGGAGTTTACTGAATGCAAATTTGTAGATAGCATAGGAAAAGAAACTTAGAAGCACTTTCAAGTGTTTAGCAGACCAGCATATGTAGGTTGGTATGAACTCGAGTTGAACATTTCACATGCTCAAAAAAACATGATCGTAAATTTTAAAAAAGACAATTATAACTTCTAAAGTGTTCACAACCATTATTGAAACACAAATTTCCAAGCACAAGCGCACAACTACAAATTTAATCGTATACCACCAATTCCTTATGTTTCTAGTTCATCAGAGCCATCATATTCACCATTGCTAAATAAAGTTTCAACTATGCACTTTTTAAAAGTTAGCTGAAATTACTTACAACACCAATGAAAAAAGTTCATAATACACCGACAGTTTATAAATAGGCGTAACAAACCTTTGCAATTTCATAAAGCTCTAAAATCACATTTCCAACAAAATTACAAAAACTGTTATTCAACTTCCTCCAAGCTTTTATCTGTTTCTTAACGTCTATACTCTACTTAAATAGGCTAGAAGCTGTGTGTTCTGTCTAACGTCATAAACTTCCCAAACTTTTCAAAACAATCATCCAAAATCACAATACAAACAATTTACAACACACTAACAATCCAATAATTATTCCAAAAAACCTACGGGTGCGTTTAGTTGAAGGAAATATTTCATAGTTTTCTATCTCCACAAAAAGAGTTAAAATTTAGAAAACGCATTTATGTTATCTTGTATTTTTCATTTCTAGAGTTGGGTCAAGCAAAACGAAGAAGGAAAGTAGGGGTTTTGAGCTACAAAGAAAACAAGAAAAACATCAAAAAAATGTGTTCTGTATTTTCCGTGGGTTGAAAATAATTAAATAAACCAATTTTCTTTAAACAAGGAAAACGTCAAAAGTAGGGGGTTTGTGGAGAATGTTCTAAAAACAAACCAATTTGGACGCGATTTCCGTTTTCCGTATTTTATAAAAATCTTTCAGGGAAAACAAGGGCGTTTCCGACCAACTAAACACACCCTAATCGTCACGCTAACCATCTACCTACCTAGGGTTTCAACATTTCAATCTCAACCTAATTACACCTACCACATTACAACGTTATATCACCAACAATCATTTAATCAAATTATTACAATACACAGCAAAACAACAACTTGTAACAAACCGAATTAATCTAAAAAACTAATAAAAAGTAAAATAAAAACCTGTTTGGACATGGATTGATGAGCGATTTTGTAATCTTTGTGAAGGAAATAGAATCCAGCGGATGAAGCCACCGCAGCTCCGGCGAAAAAAGATGCGAATCTCACCCGTAACACGTATCCCATTTTCTTATTTCCTCAGGTTTGGTTGTGAATGAAAAATGGAAAACTGGAAATGAAATGAAAATTTTGGGGATGGGCTGGTTTTGGGTTTTTTAGTTGGGCTTTTCAGAAATGTTTGTTTGGGTGAATGAGAAAGGTAGCATTTAGTTGTAAAATAAAATTGTTTTCTTCGTTTTAAGACTTTTCTAGAAGAGAATGATTTTTCTTCTTTGAAAAAAATTTATGAGAATTTTGAAAATTCATTTAAATTGAGTTTCATTTTTTCTTTTTGAAACATCGGAGTGCGACTGTGAGAGCGACAATGAGATATGAAGATATTGCTCGATGGTGATGAGGGTTAAAATGAGATATGATAGATTAGGAAATTTTTTTTATTTTTTATTATTTTTGTTTTTTTATACGTTTTTTGTTATAGAAAAAAATGAATAACGGCATATTGGAGTTTTTATTTCTAGTTAAAATTTAGTTTAGAAAGTGAGGATTTTTTTTTTTTTTTTTTTTTTTTTTTTTTTTTTTTTTAAATTGTTAAAAAAAAATGTAACTAAATAGCTTTTCAGTTTTTTTAATTTTTTATGAAATAGGATGTTTTTCAACCCCTAGTGTGGCTAACGTGTAATATGTAACGAACTTGAATTGTCTTTATTCATTTTAAAATAAATGTTTGTCCTTTTATTTTAGTTTATCTCATAACAAGCTTTATTTTATTTTTATTTTTTTCAACCTATTAAAAGCAAGGTTATAAATAGCGGAGATTTTGGTGGCAGTGATTCCGTCTCGTTCTGAAGAAAGCTTTTATGTTTATAAGGCGTCTTATAAAGGCGGCACAAAATATGAAAATATTTATATATTTATATCACCAACAATCATTTAATCAAATTATTGCAATACACAGCAAAACAACAACTTGTAACAAACCGAATTAATCTATAAAACTAATAAAAAGTAAAATAAAAACCTGTTTGGACATGGATTGATGAGCGATTTTGTAATCTTTGTGAAGGAAATAGAATCCAGCGGATGAAGCCACCGCAGCTCGGCGAAAAAAGATCGAATCTCACCAGGCTACGTATCCCATTTTCTTATTTCCTCAGGTTTGGTTGTGAATGAAAAATGGAAAACTGGAAATGAAATCAAATGAAAATTTTGGGGATGGGCTGGTTTTGGGTTTTTTAGTTGGGCTTTTCAGAAATGTTTGTTTGGGTGAATGAGAAAGGTAGCATTTAGTTGTAAAATAAAATTGTTTTCTTCGTTTTAAGACTTTTCTAGAAGAGAATGATTTTTCTTCTTTGAAAAAAATTTATGAGAATTTTGAAAATTCATTTAAATTGAGTTTCATTTTTTCTTTTTGAAACATCGGAGTGCGACTGTGAGCCGCGACGGCGAAGATGGAATGTGAAGATATTATCGATGGTGATGAGGTTTAAAATGAGATATGATAGACTAGGAAATTTTTTTTATTTTTTATTTTTTTTGTTTTTTTATATGTTTTTTGTTAGAGAAAAAAATGAATAATGGCAGATTGGAGTTTTTATTTCTAGTTAAAATTTAGTTTAGAAAGTGATTTTTTTTTTTTAACAAATTGTTAAAAAAATGTAACTAAATACTTTCAGTTTTTAATTTTTTATGAAATAGGATGTTTTTCAACCCCTAGTGTGGCTAACGTGTAATATGTAACGAACTTGAATTGTCTTTATTCATTTTAAAATAAATGTTTGTCCTTTTATTTTAGTTTATCTCATAACAAGCTTTATTTTATTTTTATTTTTTTCAACCTATTAAAAGCAAGGTTATAAATAGCAGGAGGTGTGGCGTGGCGATATGTCAAGTCCAGTATGCTGCGGTTAAAGGTAAAACTTTGTGCAGGCGTCTGGTAAAAGAGCGTATGGCGAAAATATTTTATATTTTATATGTTTTTGCATATATTTGTGAGTTTACAAAAGATGTGGCATACGGCGGCGTGGCAGCTCTGCGTGAACTCTTTCTGACTTTTAGAACCATGATTAAAGATATCCAAAAGGCAAAATATGATAATTTTTAATTTTATTACAATTTAATAACAGCATTTTTAATAAAACCAGTAATAGGCACCCTCCGCGCTGCGGGAACACTTATTTTGCGTGTTTGTGCATTTGTTTTTGTATCGTATTTTCGTTGCGACAGGGTAAGCATGTTCGGGTTTCTGGTATTGTTTACGGAAACCTAAAATTGATTGCAATGGGTCATAGCAATATGTTATAGCAATTTGAAGCTGCAGGATTAATTTCAAAGCTTGAGTGTTGGGAGCTTTAAAGTTTCGCGTATCCCTGAACGTTATAACATTGCGATAGAGTACCATTTTGGTGATCAATTATGAGTCATCGTATAAACAGTGTTGAAAACTGTATATATGGGTACAATTGTTACCTATACTTATGTTCACTATTCTGTCATTAGATCTAATATTTCAAGACCTATGGAAATTAGATCTTGCAATATCGAATTGAGAAGCTACGTTAATTGACAAATTTAATGATGACACACAATCGCAAGAATTCCACGACAGCCTAATCTCGTCTTTAAGTTCATGTAACCGTCTGATATACTCTTGTTGGCTTACAGTCTTCACATGAAAAGTAACATGTAAGTGGCACTGCGATTTGTGTACAAAATAGGAGGTTAAATGACTGTCGACATGCAACAATCAAAATATTTTGAAAACTATAGTACATGCTGGTTCTCTTTGCTTTGAGAAAAATATGCGCTCCAGAAACCAATTCTTCCCGGAAGCTGTAAGTTTCTATTGTGTTTGATGTAGTAGCAACTTGCTAGCGCTTTTGTAGTAAAACTTTTAACGACCCCAAAACAAAAAAATCGCCTTTCTTTGTATATAACTACTGTTGAAGTTTTTGGTAGGTGTTGCTTAACGGCTAGAACTTTCAAAACGACCAAGAGAACTAAATTAACCCAAAATCATGAATTAAGAACCGGCCAAATGGTCTTGATTAGTCTGATCTTTAGACCATTACAACCATAAAACAATCAACATACAACCTTATGCTTATTTCTAGACGTATTGCCATCTTATCAAACATACCATATGACATTTTCACAAAGAGCATATTGTTGTATTCTATGCAAGCCAACTACTACCATTTTATTAAGAAAACGATAAGGTGATATCTTAAAAACAACATACAATTGTACGGAGTCGAACGCACATGGTGCTTTCTCTTTTTATAAAATGCCTTGAACAAACCAAAAACACAAGCACATGGTATCGAGCACTCATGGTCTAATTTTTTCACGCTCTATGTCTTAAACACAAACTCTGAAGAGCAATGTAAAACATCATCAAGCATAGTAAATAATTTCAATCTTTAAAAGTTTAAAGAATAACTTGTCTTATGAACTTTGGATACTTTTACATTAGGTTGATAGTCACCCTTTTACTTGTCAATCATCATGTACATAGATATTGAAATAAAAATGTAATACAGACATTTCAATAGTCAATAATATCAACCGCATATCTACTACACCCATGTTCTGCCATTTACCTTCTCATACTTCACATAACTTACCATACCAATTAGTACCACCTAACATTCATCACATCACTTCATGAATAGCAAAAATTAATTTTGTCAATGTTGACTACTGAGTTTTTTTTCTTAATATTAATAGAAATCAAACAACTAACATCATAAAAATATTTATTCAATGATTTAAAATAAAGTGGAAGCTTGTATATGGTGAAAATGAAACAAAGGCCACGTCTTTTTTTATTAACAGAGACACTAAGTACTTTTTTTTTTATTATTAAAATCTATTCACAACATTACAATTACACATATTCATCTAATATCCATTATCCAGGAAAATTACAACCTACCTTAAATGTCAAAATTTTACATGACTGCAAATTGTAAACATGAAGTCTTCCTCACCTCCAACTCCTTACAAGGCAAAGAAAATGGTGGAACAAATGTATTAGGGCAAATGTTTTTAAAATGTATCATACTTGTCACCATTTGTTTTGTTGAACGAACAATTTTTTGCTTTGTTTGATTTTCTTTCAAATTCATCCTTTTTAAGGTACTATGTCACATTTTTCCCTTTCGGGGAAAAAAAATCTGTTAGCTAAAAATCTCGTAAAATACCAAAAAAAATAAAAGAAAAAAAAATACCCACAAAAGCAAATTATATCAAATATGATACCTTTTAAAAACATTTTCCCAATATATTATAATGAAGTCAATCAACATTATTGCAAAGATATTTGAATCAACTATAGATACCATAACAAAATGAAGAATAAGAGAATATATTTCATATTTGTCTTTATATTTTTGCTATGGGAAAGCAAATAGTCTTTACCTTGATAAAAGTAGCATGTTGGAATAATCTCTCAAGTAAAATGAGACGAGACGTCTCTTTAATCTGATGTTGGTTGGGATAGTTGAGCTTTAGGAAATAAAAGAGAGAATCGGATGAAAGAAAGATGGTGTTGGCAACTTAACATGAAAGGGATGGCTTGAAAGACATAAAATAAGTAGAAAGAGAGTTTCAAAAGACCAAATAGTCAGCTACTATTCTATGCTGAGGTGGCAAAATTTGAGGGAGTGTTGTCTTTTTATATAATAGTAAGATACAGGCTACTCTTATCCAATTAGTTACCACTGTATTCAAGATGCATTAAGTAGAACAAATTTAACATTATACAAATACAATCTAACGAATCATCAAATTAAATAACACTAACCAAAAATTGAGAAACTATTGCCTGAAACATATAATATTTTTTCTTTGTAGTAATAGGTTTTTAGATAATGGTTTGGTTACTCATGAAGAATGAAGCATCAATTGAAAGACACGTATTATGAAAAATTGATAATGGCTATAATATATACATAGTAATAACTTTAACTCAAAAAACAAACTTTCATAAAAGAAATTCCAATATTTGTACATGAGGCAAGATTTTTCGTCATGACGATTAGTAAAACCGCAGCATATGCCGATAAGCGCTCCATAAGCCACCCTCAATCGTTAGAAGCCTTAAACTTCTCTATTTGTAAAACCCTAAAAATTTAAAACGCGTAAAAAGACTATTTTGCCCCTCTAATTTAAAACTTACAAAATACGTAAAATATGTCAAGCTCATTAATTGAAATTCTAATCTAACTTGTGAAAGATTATAAAACCTAATGTGCAAGATACATAAAGTCGACACTTACGTCTAAAAATTTACATCACACGTTTAATATTTGTACATGGGCCGAGATTACCTAAATAACATTAGCTTAACTCAAGCCCATAAAAGATTGGATCAGGCCCTTGTTTTTCTCTCCTTAATCTCGGCATAACCGAATCCCTTAAACCCCTTCCCATATTTTTTTCCTTCTTTTACCATACGCTGCACACCAAAACCCTAGATACTCAAAAAGTGGCCAGTTCATTCTTCTTCAATTTCGATCAAAAAAAGCGAAGAAGTTGAAATTTGGTTTAGTAAATTTCAGAGTTTAGTGGCCCTGCATCGAGTTTGATTCTTTTGCTCCTGGTTCTATCCCATTCGTACGCCTAGGATTAAATCTCCATTCCATTAATTTCTTCTTTGTTTATTGGTTATGTCGTGAATATTGGTATCTGCCTGCATGCTATCGATTAAACCACCACCAAATTATAATACATGTTATGTAAGAATGTTGTTTTGAACCGATTGGGTCCGACGGTCAAGTATATCATGTGACACAAGCTAGCCACTTGTGAATGGCTAACCGTAATAAACTTAAAACTGCCCAGAAACCAATACAATGAAGATCAGAGAATATAATGAATTCCCAGGTCGTTAAGTCCCACGGAGACTCAATGGTGTATCAAAACTTATCAGATGATAGAATGATCACTAAGGATAGTGACCAGTAAGGATTTGGATTGGAAATTACACTACTGATTGAATGGAAAGATATTTGGACATAGAATTGGAAAGCACAACAATCGAATAACAGGTCGTAATGTAAATAACATACGTTTAAAAACTACGTAAATGTACCAAATTAAAAATGAGATCTAAGAAATAAAAGACCTAAAAATATGAAAATGACATTTTTAGAATCCTAAAAATAAAAGAAAATTATTAGAAAAAGAAAATTATTTTTATAACTATTTATTTAATTATTATTAATTAAAAACTATTTTAAACTATTTAATAATACTCTAAAATAAAAGAAAATATGAAATAAGGCTAGAAAAATAAAATTAAGACTTAGAAAAATCTAAAATATTATAAAACTTATTTTAAAACTAAAAATATATTTTTTACACTTTTTATATATTTATTACTAATTAATCACTATTTAAAATACACTTAAATACTAGAAAATATAAAATAAACCTGGAAAAATGAAATTTCAACTTGGAAAAATCTAAAATATGATAAAACTAATTTTAAAACTGAAAAGATATTTTTATGCTTTTTAATTATTTATTACTAATTATTTAATACTTTTAACTATTTAAAATTCTAATAAATACTAAACAGATTATGAAAATTATGAAACTTTTTCTAAAAATAACTTAAGGTGACAGAAAACTAAGAAAAATATAAAACTAGATTTGCTTATTAATAAGCTGAAAAGAAAAATCAAAAAGCTAATTCTAATTAAATAAACGCTATCACTATATTTAAATTGATGTTTTAGTGGATTTTATTTTTGAAAACTACTTAACTACTTAAAATATGAAACTTTTACAAAGACAAAAATTTTACAAACTAAAAAATAAGCTATTTGATAAGCTTATGAGCTTAACAGATATGCTTATGAGCTTATTTTGGAGAAATAAGCTCAAACAAGCTCACAAACTGAAACAAAAGCTAAAATAAGATGCAATAAGCTACAAGCTACTCAAATTAAGCTAAAAGACACAAACAAGCATACTGATAAGCTACTAAAAAGATAATAAGCACTTATGATCAACATGACGAAATGGGACAAGGTTTAGGCTTATTGCAGCCCTACCAAACAATCTACAAAATGGAAACTTAAGCTTGGAACTTCAAGATGGCTTAGGCTATCCAAAGAACCAAGTTATCAGATTTGACCAACAATTAAGCTCTGTGTGAGCTTTTGATTGAGCTTGTAAAACTGGTGCACAGGGCACTTTTTCAGAACAGGTACTCAAAAGAAGTTGGACAAAAAGCACTTAACAAGCTGATTAACAATGAACTAGTATTTTTCTAATTAAGTTTAGCAACTAAACTTTAATATCCCAAAAGCTTTTAAGCTAAATCTCATTATTAAACACACACTAAAATTGTCTATTTAATTCAAAAACGACCAAATGCAAATTTGACTTTTTATAAAAAACTAAAGAAGTTGACTTATATGAACTTGTAATCAATACTACTTACTGAATATGTTGTAATAAGCTATATTAAGACTGATTTAAGCTAGGTTAACAGATTCTAAGCTACTTTGATGAGATTTGTATTCAAAAATCCTAACAGATTGAACTATCTAGTGTGATCAAAGGTGATTTTGACTATTTCACTAAATGACCACTGGTTTTCTTGTTTATATGAGTTATTATTAGTGTATGTGACATAGAACAAGCACAAACAAATAACACAAACAAGACCTTTGTTACACAGTTTAAACAAGCAAATCCAAACACCCTTTTAAAGGATGTTATGGTGATTTTCAAAGCAAACTCAACTTAAAACCATGGGAACTGATTTCGGACTTTATAATATCAATTATTAGAACTAAATAAGCATAAAACAACAGTCATAACAACATAAAACTCACTAATGATGATTATGATATTTAAACTGTTAAGATGAGATTTTTGATAACTACAAATTTAAAAGAACAAGCTATCTATTTTATTAGTTAATTTGACTTAACTATCACCAATGAACAATAAGAAACAGAGATTAAAGCTACTAATTAACTTAAACAGTTAAATGCCAAAATGATCAAAAAGGCTTACAAGATGGATTTGGCTAAAAACCAAGAACAAGGATCACAAGACCACTCCTATAGGCTTACCACTAAGCCACTAACCCAAGGCCATCCAAAATCTACCCTGCTCCAGCTGTGAACACCATTTCCATGGGATTTTTGATTTTTCAACTAATTATTTGGTATTTTTGGTGATTTTTCCTTTTTGATTCTAAACTGAATTTTAATGTATCTAATAGCTTTCAGAAGCTATCTAGGAGCTTATGTGTGCTATTTGAGTCCAAACAACAACTAAAACAACATTAACACATATTGAGATTTTTGAAAAAAAACTGCATAAACTGAATTTGCAACTTAAAACTTGAAATTGAACTGAAAAATAGTTCACAAATACTTGAAATAACTTAAACAAAGTGCTAAGAAAGTTTAAATTACACTGAAAATTTGAGAATAATAAAAACGACAATTAAAAACTAAAATTACACTAGATAATTTGATACATTGCTTCTACGCTCCTCTTTATAGACTTTTTGAACCTCTTGTTGACCTCTCTAAATCCCTCCTCATCTGAGCCATTGATCCTCAAATATCATCATATCCGTCCATTTGGATTTTTGGTGCCAATTTTCTCTTGAGCAGGTTTTTGATATTAATGGATTTTGGAAGATGTGGAGGTGGAGGGATACAAGGTAAGGTGAGGGTGAGGTGAGACAAGTGGTGAGTTTGAAAGATGGAAAACCGACTCACGGTTTTGGAATTCATGGTGGGTGAAGGAGATGAATAGTAAGGGTGGTTTTGGCGCGTTTGACTTTTTGACCGGTATTAATACTAACGGGTCAAGGATCAAGGGGTTGGGCTAAGGTTGGGTTTGGGGCCGCGGTTGGGATTGGGCTTTGATATTAGAAGAGTGTCCGTTTGGTTAAGCAACAACACAAGGACCAAAATTGTAATTCCACCAAACTTTGAGGACTGAACTTGACACTTTTCCAAAGATATCAAAAGGACCAAACTTGACAAACTTTGATAGAAGAAGGACCCTTTTTGCATAAAATTCCATTTTAAAATATCCAAGGACCAATTTTGCAACTTTAGGGACCTTTCTTGCCATTTGACCAAAGAATCATTCAAGGACCATTTTAAACAACTTAGAACATTTCAGGGACCTTGAATGATAAAATTCTTGATTTTTGAATTCCAGGGACTAGATTTGACAACTTTTGAAACTTGGGGTACTAAAACTGCCAATTTTGCAAACTTGATCATGTTTTTCATCCGATTTTGATATTTTTGCATTTAAAACACATAAAACACTGATTTGTGATATTTTCATCATTTTGATGCATTTTTGAGTGTTTTCAGATGATTTTGCAGTTTAGATTGTACAAAAATGATGAGTATTTAGACACTCATCAATCCCCACACTAAGATATTGCTAGTCCCTAGCAATGATTTAGATCTTTAATGGATTTTAAAAAATCTTTACCAAAAGCCATCACTTCTAGAGTAGCCAATTGTTTTGATTCAAGTAAGAACCTTGGTACAACGATAACCAAATGATTTGGAGCAAATCATAAGCTTGTAGAACGGATTTGATTTGTCTTTACCAGAAGCCGTTTGCTCTGGACTAGCCAACTCTTAGATAAATTATCAGAATTATCTTTGGTGAGCTGATTACCAATTATGGCTTTTCCACTGCCTTTACCACATGCCATAAACTTGCGGGTAGACTCTTCACTTTTTAGGATATGGTGAGTTGAATACCATACAATTTTGGGCAAATTGCAAGCCATAAACGGATTTGAGAAATCTTTACCAAGAGCCGTTTGCTCCTGGATTAGCCAATCCTTTTGTTTTTTAGACATGGCGGATGATTACCATATCTTTGAGTAAGTGAAAAACACTTACTCCAAAAAAAAAAATTTTGGCCAAAAACGGGGGAATTGGGTGGATAATACATGATAAAATTCATGAGAATTCCCCACACTTTAAGAAATGAATATTGCCCTCAATATTCAAAGTACCGGCGGTTATGCCGAAACAAAGAAAGTAAAAGGGAAATACTACGGCCATTATTTGAAAGAGATTTTTTATTTTTTTTTTATTTTTTTTTTTTTATTTTTTTTTTGCAACTTATATACAACAGCGTGGGGGAAACTCCCCCACACTAGGGTGGTAGAACAGAGAAAGAAGACAGAAATATGGGTGAAAACCCATATGGTGTGTGCTAATGTTTTTGATTACCGAGTCATTAGCTTGACTCGACCCCCGCATTCATTGGTTCATGGGGAAAGTTTGTAGATCCGGGACAACCATGGATGGAATGTCCTCTCCAAAGTAATGCTTTAATCGATGACCATTCACTTTAAAATTAGGACCATCAGGTTGAGATAACTCAATGGTACCATAAGGATAAACCTTAGCGATAGTAAATGGACCAGACCAACGGGACTTGAGCTTTTCCGAGAAAATCTTCAATCTTGAATTGAAAAGAAGGACTCGATCACCAACGTTGAAAACGCGGTTCTTGATTTTAGAGTCATGAATCTTCTTTGTCTTTTGCTTGTAGATCAAAGAGTTCTCGTATGCTTGATCACGGAGTTCATTTAATTCATTCATTTGAACTTTTCTGTGATCACCAGCTGTCTGAATATCGATGTTTGCATGTTTTAAGGCCCAGTATGCTTTGTGCTCAAGCTCAATCGGCAGATGACATGCCTTTCCGTACACTAGCTTGTATGGAGTACACCGAATGGGTGTTTTGTAAGCTGTACGAAAGGCCCAGAGTGCGTCATCCAGTTTATCCGACCGGGATGCACGATTTTCCCTTCTGTCTTTCAAGAATTCTTTTAATACCACGGTTGGAAACTTCCACCTGCCCACTTGTTTGGGGTGGTATGCAGAGAGAAAGACGGTGGGTTACACCATACTTTTGCATGACACGATCAAATTGGTCATTGCAGAAATGTGTACCACGATCACTGATTATAGCTCTCGGAGTTCCAAACCTGGCAAAAAGAGATTTTAAAAATTTCACAACCACTCGGGCATCATTGGTAGGTAAAGCTTTTGCTTCAACCCATTTTGACAAATAGTCAATAGCCACGAGTATGTATTTGTTTCCTCTAGAAGATGGAAATGGCCCCATAAAGTCAATACCCCAGATGTCAAAGATCTCACAAACTTGAATGGCATTTTGCGGCATTTCATTTCTTTGAGAGATATTTCCATGACGTTGACAAGCGTCACAGGTTTTGACAAAATCGTGGGCATCCTTATAGATTGTGGGCCAATAAAACCCGGAATCAAACACCTTTTGGCGGTGTAGTTTGGACTATGATGGCCCCCGGTGGGTCCAGCATGGCAAGCTGTGAGAATGTCAATAGCTTCCTGTCCATAAACACACCTTCGGATGACTTGATCCGCACATATTTTGAATAAGAAGGTCGTCCGAAATAATGTTTAACATCCTTGAAGAATTTGTTCTTCTGTTGGGTCGACATCCCTTTCACTATGAAGTTACCCGCATGGTAATTTGCGAAGTCACCAAACCATGGGGTGGTAGAATTTCCACGAAAAGAAACCGCATTGAGTGTCTCGAGAGGAAATGTTTCGTTTATTTCCTTTTTCTCGAAAACATCTTGGTGAGGGTTTTCTAATCTGGACAAATGATCGTGCAGCTAGATTCTCTCCTTTTTTATCACGTATGATGATATCAAATTCTTGCAGGAGGAGAATCCAACGGAGCAATCTCCGCTTTGCATCTTGTTTTGCAAAGAGATATTTGAGAGCCGAGTGATCCGTATACACCACGCATTTGGTCAAGATTAAGTATGGCCGAAACTTCTCAAATGCATACACCACGGCTAATAGCTCTTTTTTTGTGGTAGTGTAATGAGTTTGAGCTTCAGTCATAGTCTTACTTGCGTAGTGGATAGGTTGAAAATGCTTGTTTCTGCGTTGCCCTAAGACTGCACCGATAGCAAAATCACTTGCATCGCACATGAGCTCAAAAGGCAAGTTCCAGTCGGGAGCAACGAGAATGGGTGCTTCAGTAAGCTTTTTCCTCAATGTTTCAAAAGCTTGATGCACTCGGTGAGAAGATAAATGGAGCATCCTTTCAAGAAGATGGGTCATAGGCCGGGCGATTTTAGAAAAATCTTGTATGAATCTACGATAGAAACCGGCATGACCTAAAAAACTCCTAATACCTTTGACAGTAGTAGGATGAGGTAATTTAGCAATAACATCGACTTTTGCTCTATCTACCTCAATCCCGTTTTTTGAAATTTTATGGCCAAGGACTATGCCTTCTTTGACCATAAAGTGGCTCTTCTCCCAATTTAGACAAAGATTGGTGTCTTCACACCTTTGAAGCATTTTTTCTAAATGGGAGAGACATGTTTGAAAAGAATCCCCAATGACCGAGAAGTCATCCATAAACACCTCCATTGTTTCCCCGATCATTGGAATATGGCCATCATACATCGTTGGAGCGTGCAGGGAGCATTACATAAGCCAAAAGGCATACGTTTGTAGGCAAAAGTTCCGTATGGGCAGGTGAATGTAGTCTTCTCTTGATCATGTGGATCAATGGGAATCTGAAAGTAACACGAGAAACCATCAAGGAAACAATAGTATTCATTCCCTGCTAATCTCTCAAGCATTTGGTCCATGAAGGGTAGAGGAAAATGGTTTTTACGAGTGGCGTCATTCAACTTACGATAGTCAATGCAAACACGCCATCCCGTTACCAATCGAGTTGGAATTAATTCGTTTTCTTCATTTGTGACAACAGTTATGCCACCCTTTTTAGGAACACAATGAATTGGGCTAACCTAAGGACTATCTGAGATCGGGTAAATTAATCCGCATCAAGAAGTTTGATAACCTCTTGTTTGATAACATCATGGATTTTTGGATTCACCCTTCTCGATGTTGAATCGCTGGCGGTTTGAAGTCATCCTCCATTAAGATTTTGTGAGTACAAAATTCAAGGTTGATACCCTTAATGTCGGAGAGTTTCCAAGCAATTGCTTGCTTGTGTGACTTCAAGATCTTTATGAGAGCAGACTTTTCATCTTTACTCAAATCTCGAGCAATAATGGCGGGTAATTTATCATCACCTTCAAGAAATGCATACTCGAGATGAGGTGGTAAGTTCTTAAGCTCAACCTCAGAAATTCTTAGGCTTTCTCAGTGACTTGACTTCCTTGTTATGAAGCTCGTGACGGAGGGAGAGGAGGAGAAGTGTCATGATTTAACAATTTCTCAAGAAGAATATCTCCCTCTAGATTAATCTCATTTTGATTAATCTCATCAGAATTGAATCACTCAGTGAGGGTTGATGATGGATCATCATTAAGAAACTTCTCAATAAGAAGTATGTCCCTCTCAATGTCAATTGGAGCGTGATCAATTTCCCATGGAGCAGAATCACTAGCCAAGTATGCTTCAATCTCTTCCAAGATGAAGTCTCTTCCCTCAAAAGGAGTGATAGAAGGAGTGGAATTGGCTATGATAGGTTGAGAAGATGTGGTGGGATCCCCACTCACAGAATTATGAGAATAACCAAGAACTTCTTGAGAGTACTCTTCAGAAGTAACATCAATGATATCTATTGGTTAACCGAGCTCAGAATCATAGTTTGCGGAGTACCTCGAAGTTTGATCAAGGTTAAAGGTGACAGCTTCATTACCCAAACGTAATGTGATTTCTTGCTCAAATACATCAATGAGAGCACGGCCCGTTCTCAGGAATCCTCGACCAACAGTGAGAGGAACCCGATTGATCGCATCGAAATCAACAACCACGAAGTAATTTGGAAAATGGAACTTTCCTACTTTCACAAATACGTCCTCGGCAATGCCAAGAGGGACGGATATGGAACGATCGCAAGCTCGAGAGTCATGCATGTAGGAGTAAGTTCGGAAGAGAAAGTTTCTTCCATGCTTGAATAAGGCATCAGGGTTGATGCTTGCACCAAGATCTGCTAAGGCAAAGCATTCAACCATTCCTGGAAATACACAAGGTAAGAGAAATTTTCCAGGATCTCCAAGTTTCTCAGAAAGCTTCTTCAAGATAGCTGCCGCAGTTCTCGTTAGAGTTTTAGCCATTTCAAACAGCTTTTCCTTGTTGCTTAACATGTGTTTGAGAGTTGATGCAAACTTGGGCATCAGGATGATAGCATCCGCAAAGCTTATGTCAAAATGTAACTCTTGGAAAATTTGGAAAAATTTGTCCATTTGATGTCTGGCTTTCTCGCGGACTTTTGCTCATTCAAACGTGATGGGTAAGGAATAGAAGATTTGGATTTCGGTTTTCAGCGGAAGCTACTGGAGGTTCAAAACAACTCCTGGATTTGATTTGGGTTTCGGACAACTTGAGGATGGACTACCGAAGGTGGGGCGTGTGCGGTACTTCGTGGGCTTGAATAATGCACCTTGTCCGTTGTATCCTTGGTAACTTGACTCATTTCTCCTAGTGGAGGAGGCATTGGAGTCATAGGTCCATTGTGTGTCTTAGGTTCACTTTCCACTACCTTTGGGATAGAAGAAGAAGAGGTAGTAGGAATAGCGGGTCCATCATATGAAACACCACTTCTGGTTGTGATCGCCTTTGCATCGCCCCTCTGGTTAGCGATCGTGTTGCTCGGAAGTTTTCCTGAGCCCGAGGGTTGATCATTTAGAGACTTCTTAAGATCGAAATCGTGACGACCAACAACCTGTTCATTTCATCTTGGGATTTCATGAATTGCTTCAACAACTCATCAGATGATGGTCCAGTTGGAACAATGGCGGGAGGTGGATTAGGAAAATTCTGGCCTCTATTGTTAGGAATAGGGCCTTGATGTTGAAAATTTCCTTGATTAGGATTCATATTCCCATGAAATTGATTCCCTCGATTGAAATTGTTTTGATTAAGGTTTCCTTGATGTTGGAAACCTTGATTTGGTCAGGAATAGAAATTACCTTGGTTTTGATAACCTTGGTTCATTCTAGGTTGGTTTTGATTCCGGTTTTGCATGTTAGGATTCTGGTTAAAACCGGTGGTGCCTCGATTAGTGTTAGCACGGTAGTGTGGTTCATTTTGAGGACGGTATTGATTACCTCCCTGATGTGAAGTACCGGCTAGAGCATTGGCTTCAAACAGACTACCATCGGTGGCATACTTGTAGTATGCATGAGGGCCACCACAAGTAACACAATTCTCGACTTTCTTCACTTCACCATGCGATGGTGTCTGTGTGAAGGTGACTTTCTTTTGGTTAGCAAGAACCAAAGCCTGAACAATATCCGTGAGTTTGTCAATCTTAGCATCGGTGCTAGATATACTCACGGGAGATGAAGAAGAAGAAGGTCCAGCGATTAGACTGAGACCGGTATGTCTTTGCTCGGAAAGGGCGGACCTGGGACTTGTTCTCAATGATTTGCAAGGCTTATTTGGTGGTCTTGCTCAGAAATTACCTTCGCGGAGGCATTCAAAGAGTCTTGATTGGTCCTGGTTCGACCATTGTAGAAAGTATCCATTTGCATTAACTCGGTAAAACCATGATGCGGACACTGCGAGCAATTCTTTGTAACGATCCCATGCCTTCCCGAATGATTCATCAAATCTCTGAGAAAATTTCATTATCTCATTCTTAAGACTTGTAGTTCGGGATGGAGGATAGAATTCGTTAACAAACTTGGTAACTAGATCCTCCCATGTCTCAATGGAACGAGGGGTTGTTTCTCAAGCCAATTCCCGGCTTGTCCCTCTAGAGAGAATGGGAACAGAAGAAGCTTGATAGCTTCATGTGGGACATTCTTGTATTTGATGGTAGATGCAATCTTGTTAAACCATCGAATGTGTGCATGAGGATCATCCCGCTCAAAACCATAGAATTGGCTTTGGGTTACCAGATTAAGCAACCCAGTTTTGAGCTCAAAGGTATCGCCACGATGGCTGGGACAACAATAGCATCTCCGTAACCCTCGATGGGTGCTTGGAGAAGCTTATTCATGGGCTTATCTTCGCCATTACGACAGTGGTGGTGGTGGTAGACGCCTCAGCCACGGTGAAGGAGCAGAACGTCCTCTACGTCTACGAGGAATCTTGCCAAGTTCAGAAAGTGGACTTGTAGAACTGGAAGAACGAGTGCGCATGCACTAAGTATAAAAATCAGTTTTCAAAACAAATGCGAGGCAAAACGACAAGTGAACTTAACCAATAATCACAAATGAAATGGCTTCTTTGAAAAAGGTACACCAAATCACAAGGCAAGTTTTAAATCGTTGTTCGGAACTTATTATGGTCACACCCTCAGTTAGTAGGTGTACTGCCTTGATTTGCGGTGGTTGATTTTTATGTATTAATTAAGTACCACAAAAGACGTAGGTATAGATTTGTGCTGATGGGTTTAAAAACTTTTGGACAATATTTTTGGTATCGTCTCGTTTAACCAAATCGTATCTCTTTAAGAATCACCTTAAAAGAAACACAAGCTAGAAAACGTTCCGATTGTTTTGTTGTTTTATAATTTGTTTGCTGTTGTTAACACTTTAGGAAAAGTGTTAATGAACTTTTTGATTTTTTATAACTTTACAAAAAAACTTTTTACAAACGGTGGTATATGTGCAAGAATGGGTCTGAAAAAAGTTTAACACACGCTAAAGCCTCCCGCAGGGCGCCAAAATTTGATTGGGTCCCAAACCGTCAAGCTATATCACAAGCTAGCCACTTGTGAATGGCTAACCGTAATAAACTTAAAACCGCTAAAACCAATACAATGAAGATCAGAGAATATAATGAATTCCCAGGTCGTTAAGTCCCACGGAGACTCAATGGTGTATCAAAACTTATCAGATGATAGAATGATCACTAAGGATAGTGACCAGTAAGGATTTGGATTGGAAATTACACTATTGATTGAATGGAAAGATATTTGGACACAGAATTGGAAAGCACAACAATCAGACACAACAGTCGTAAATACATACGTTTAAAAACTACGTAAATGTACCAAATTAAAAATGAGATCTAAGAAATAAAAGACCTAAAAATATGAAAATGACATTTTTAGAATCCTAAAAATAAAAGAAAATTATTAGGAAAAGAAAATTATTTTTATAACTATTTATTTAATTATTATTAATTAAAAACTATTTTAAACTATTTAATAATAAACTAAAATAAAAGAAAATATGAAATAAGGCTAGAAAAATAAAATTAAGACTTAGAAAAATCTAAAATATTATAAAACTTATTTTAAAACTAAAAATATATTTTTTACACTTTTTATATATTTATTACTAATTAATCACTATTTAAAATACACTTAAATACTAGAAAATATAAAATAAACCTAGAAAAATGAAATTTCAACTTGGAAAAATCTAAAATATGATAAAACTAATTTTAAAACTGAAAAGATATTTTTTATGCTTTTAATTATTTATTACTAATTATTTAATACTTTTAACTATTTAAAATTTTAATAAATACTAAACAGATTATGAAAATTATGAAACTTTTACTAAAAATAACTTAAGGTGACAGAAAACTAAGAAAAATATAAAAACTAGATTTTCTTATTAATAAGCTGAAAAGAAAAATCAAAAAGCTAATTCTAATTAAATAAACGCTATCACTATATTTAAATTGATGTTTTAGTGGATTTTATTTTTTGAAAACTACTTAACTACTTAAAAGATGAAACTTTTACAAAGACAAAAATTTTACAAACTAAAAATAAGCTATTTGATAAGCTTATGAGCTTAACAGATATGCTTATGAGCTTATTTTGGAGAAATAAGCTCAAACAAGCTCACAAACTGAAACAAAAGCTAAAATAAGATGCAATAAGCTACAAGCTACTCAAATTAAGCTAAAAGACACAAACAAGCATACTGATAAGCTACTAAAAAGATAATAAGCACTTATGATCAACACAGAAATGGGACAAGGTTTAGGCTTATTGTAGCCCTACCAAACAAGCTACAAAATGGAAACTTAAGCTTGGAACTTCAAGATGGCTTGGTCGGCTATCCAAAGAACCAAGTTATACAGATTTGACCAACAATTAAGCTCTGGTGAGCTTTTGATTGAGCTTGTAAACGGTGCACAGGGCACTTTTTCGCAATGGTACTCAAAAGAAGTTGGACAAAAAGCACTTAACAAGCTGATTAACAATGAACTAGTATTTTTCTAATTAAGTTTAGCAACTAAACTTTAATATCCCAAAAGCTTTTAAGCTAAATCTCATTATTAAACACACACTAAAATTGTCTATTTAATTCAAAAACGACCAAATGCAAATTTGACTTTTTATAAAAAACTAAAGAAGTTGACTTATATGAACTTGTAATCAATACTACTTCATGAATATGTTGTAATAAGCTATATTAAGACTGATTTGAGCTAGGTTAACAATTCTAAGCTACTTTGATGAGATTTGTATTCAAAAATCCTAACAAAGGAACTATCTAGGATGTGATCAAAAGTGATTTTGACTATTTCACTAAATGACCACTGGTTTTCATGTTTATATGAGTTATTAAGTGTGTATGTGACATAGAACAAGCACAAACAAATAACACAAACAAGACTGTTTAAACAAGCAAATCCAAACACCCTTTTTAAAGGACTGTTATGGTGATTTTCAAAGCAAAACTCAACTTAAAACCATGGAACTGATTTCACTTTATAATATCATTATTAGAACTAAATAAGCATAAAACAAGAGTCATAACAACATAAAACTCACTAATGATGATTATGATATTTAAACTGTTAAGATGAGATTTTTGATAACTACAAATTTAAAAGAACAAGCTATCTATTTTATTAGTTAATTTGACTTAACTATCACCAATGAACAATAAGAAACAGAGATTAAAGCTACTAATTAACTTAAACAGTTAAATGCCAAAATGATCAAAAAGGCTTACAAGATGGATTTGGCTAAAAACCAAGAACAAGGATCACAAGACCACTCCTATAGGCTTACCACTAAGCCACTAACCCAAGGCCATCCAAAATCTACCCTGCTCCAGCTGTGAACACCATTTCCATGGGATTTTTGATTTTTCAACTAATTATTTGGTATTTTTGGTGATTTTTCCTTTTTGATTCTAAACTGAATTTTAATGTATCTAATAGCTTTTAGAAGCTATCTAGGAGCTTATGTGTGCTATTTCAGTCCAAACAACAACTAAAAACAACATTAACACATATTGAGATTTTTGAAAAAAAACTGCATAAACTGAATTTGCAACTTAAAACTTGAAATTGAAACTGAAAATAGTTCACAAATACTTGAAATAACTTAAACAAAGTGCTAAGAAAGTTTAAATTACACTGAAAATTTGAGAATAATAAAAACGAAAATTAAAACTAAAATTACACTAGATGATTTGATACATTGCTTCTACGCTCCTCTTTATATACTTTTTGAACCTATTGTTGACCTCTGAAACTATCCCTCTTCATCTGAGCCATTGGATCCTCATATATCATCATATCCGTCCATTTGGATTTTTGGTGCCAATTTTCTCTTGAGCAGGTTTTTGATATTAATGGATTTTGGAAGATGTGGAGGTGGAGGGGGACAAGGTAAGGTGAGGGTGAGGTGAGACAAGTGGTGAGTTTGAAAAAGATGGAAAACCAGCTCTGGTTTTTGGAATTCAGTGCTGGGTGAAGGAGATGAATAGTAAGGGTGGTTTTGGCGCGTTTGACTTTTTTGACCGGGGTATTAATACTAACGGGGTCAAGGATCAAGGGGTTGCGCTAAGGTTGGGTTTGGGCCAGCAGTTGGGATTGGGCTTTGATATTAGAAGAGTGTCCGTTTGGTTAAGCTTAACAACACAAGGACTAAAATTGTAATTCCACCAAACTTTGAGGACTGAACTTGACACTTTTCCAAAGATATCAAAAGGACCAAACTTGACAAACTTTGATAGAACAAGGACCCTTTTTGCATAAAATTCCATTTTAAAATATCCAAGGACCAATTTTGCAATTTTTCAAACTTTAGGGACCTTATCTGCCATTTGACCAAAGAATCATTCAAGGACCATTTTTAAACAACTTAGAACATTTCAGGGACCTTGAATGATAAAATTATTGATTTTTGAATTCCAGGGACTAGATTTGACAACTTTTGAAACTTGGGGGACTAAAACTGCCAATTTTGCAAACTTGATACGTTTTTCATCTGATTTTGATATTTTTGCATTTAAAACACATAAAACACTGATTTGTGATATTTTCATCATTTTGATGCATTTTTAAGTGTTTTCAGATGATTTTGCAGTTTAGATTGTACAAAAATGATGAGTATTTAGACACTCATCAAACCCATATTATATCGCCCCACATGTAAAATCCACCATGTAAATATCAAGTATGTCATGCATGTTATTTGACTACCATGATTCTGTTTTGAAACCATATGAAATCGTTAAACCTTGCATGTAATGTTAACATGGAGCACATAAATAATGAATGGAGTGCATGTTATCACGTTTCATATATTCCTTTTGTATCCCTCTCGTCACTTGTATATACATGTTAAAAGGCACATGAGTCATGTATTAAGTCACTTAAATATTGAATAGAGTGTCCATACATTCGACCCATATGAAACCCATCTTGAATCTGTTCGATCTCATGCATATGTAATCTGTTTTGTTACCTTTCGACCTACATCATGTCGACCATATACAACCTGTTTTGAACCTAAACTCTACATACGTATGCACGACCAAATACATGTTTTATTTGAATGATGTCAAGCTAAAATGGTGTAATAAGAATCAAGTATTACTCGACCTAATCATTTTGTGTCGAAAACAATAAAAGAAAAGAATATTAGCTTGGTCTTATGGGGTAAGTTTAAGGGCGATCGCGGGGCAAATGGGTAAGCCGGTTTGTATTTTTGGGAGGGCGTCGGGAAGATGAGTCGGGTTTTAGACCTTTGGCACGTTTACTTAGTTGTAAATATCAATATTAGGACCCGCGAGCAAGCTTGAATATAGGTCGATCATGCTATGAAAGAAAATGGGTCTTGTGGGGGTAACTTCGAGGGTGATCGCGGGATTTATGGTTGGCCTTGGAGTTTTGAAAGTGTTTCGGGGAAATAGAGTCGGGGGTAATCATTATACGTGTTTATCTAGATGTGTCGGTAAGCCGTTTGAGCCACGATCAAGCATGAAGTTGGCATGTAGGGTTATAAAAAAAAACGAAAAAATGAAAGGAAACGATTGTACTGTACGAATGGTTAAAAAAGATGTTGCATGTAATTATTTATAAAATTTTTAACTTTTAACCCTCATCTTTAAATGTCGTTTCATGAAAACCTTGAACTATGATGAAATGACAAAATACACCCTAAACTATTATATTGATAACATTAAGTCCTATAGTTTATCCTTTTGGCATTTGAAACTTTGAAACATTGATAAAATACACTTTAAACTTTATTTTTGAATTATTTACATTGTAAACCCTAAACTTTGAGATATTTACCATGCGAACCCTATACTTTGAAGTATGGTCTAATAAAGCCTTAAAATAGGATATTTGTCATATTAAAAATTTAATTTTTCCATTTATCATTTTTAACCCTTAAGTTTGGCTAATTAATGATTATTACCCTAAAATATTTTAATTCGGTCAATTACTAAAAATGAGATTACGCTTAATAATTCTAAAAATATTAATACGGTTTATATAAACAATAAATCCGTTATGACTTAAATGAACTAATAAGTATTATACAATCCATAATCCGTGTAGATTCGTTGAAGAAGACGTGACGTTGTTCCTCCTGCGTTCTTTCCTTTTGCTCTCATTTTATTTGCTAAGGTACAAATATTCTACCCTTTCTCATTAAGGGTTTATTCTCATAACTTCTTGATCCTTGACTTTGATTCCTTATCTGTGATATGATTCCTTTGATATGATTTCATTCGTTATGATATTTGATCTGCTATCCGTTTTGTTATGAGATCTGTTGTGATATCCGTTTGCTATTACATGATTCACGCTGCTCATATGATTGGTTGGAATATGATATGATTAGGGATATGCTTTGAAATGATTCGTTATGTTCAGTTGCCCGAGCTAACTAGCAATAGAGGTACCATGGCTATGTCATTGATGCACCAATGGCATGACAGTATCTGGGGCGGTGTGATTAGACCCCGGCGTTCCCTTATGATATGATTATGATATGTGTACACTTGGCCATTATGAATACGTATGTACAATCTCGAACTGGCATATGTATATTTGATTTGTTTTGCAGGGAGCGTTTGGATGCATCCTAGGTACTCAGTTCAGTTTTGGTGATGTGGTGCGTGTGTGCAATACACCCCCTCACATTTGGGAGCAAGCTACTTCATTTGATACTTGAGAGGTCTCCCCTCCTTGTGCACTTATGATTTGACGGATTTGATATGATTTGGCAGATATGGGTTATGATATGTGATTTGTTAGATTTGGCTATTGGAGCATCTCCTTTAGTATTAGGCCGTGGACAACATTCTAATTTTGGTTATTTATGTGACTATCCGATATTCGATTAAGCATTCGCTTTATGCCTATTCGGTCATTCAGCTTAGCTACTTATTCACTCAAGATATTCTTATGTGATTCGTTGACTATCGGGCTCATGCTTCAATTCATTTGGTTATTATACCTCTTCATTCATTTGATTTACTATGTTTTCACTCCATTTCGGTTGGCTGCCAAGCTTATACTTCAGACTATCACTTCATCCGTTTACCGAGCTATTATATGATTATTGGATTTATGTGTTGACAATGCTATTATATGATTATTTGATCTATGTGTTTACCATGCTGTTATATGATTACATGATTTCTCTGTCTACGATGTTATTATGTGGTTGCTTGATTCATCTGTTGTCATGCTAATATCTGATTATCTGCTTACCATGCTATTATGTAACTATTTAATTTGTTTAGTTGCCATGATATACTCTTGTTCAGTTACTTCATTTGATTATGATGTTCGTTCAGTATTTCCTACCTATACTTGTGACTCCATTATGCTTATACTTCACTGGGTATTCCTGCTTGTCATTAATTGTTGATTATCTAACCTTGTGATTGCCATGCTCGTGATTTTATTCAGTGCTTCCACGCTTATAGAATTCAAATTTTTAGCTTATATATAACCGACATTCCGATTTGTTGTTTTGCTATATTTATGATTAGCTGATCCACCGTTGGTTTGCTTGTCCATTGTTTGGTTACTTGTTTTGATTATGATATTGTTCATCAACTCCTATTTGATTATGTTTCGGTATTTGTATGTTGGGTTATTCATATGTACTTATATATGTTCATCGATGCGCTGCTTTGCTTTGGTCTCCTTTGAATTATGTTATTTGGTTATCTGTTAATTTTGTGTTCTGCAGGTTCCTCATTAACTCATTTTGTTCATTTGTTATGACCTTGATATCAGTTCCCTTTGATTCCCTTCATAGTTATTTTGTTTAAATTTTATTTTGTCATATCTGTTCACTGGGATTTTTAAGCTCATCCGTATTTTCTTTTCCATGCGACAGGTACCAAGTAGGATGTTGGGCTTTGTTGGGCTGAGAGTAGGAGCATTTGAGTGAACCGACCCTAGTTCCCTTATCATTTTAGACCTATTTTGAAGAGCAATTGTTTTGATATTTCATTTTATTTTTTTGAAATATTGGATTTTGTATTTTTCCTTGTAAGTCATTCGTTTATATGACTTGGTATTTTATTTTATAAGACTTTCGCTTGCAAAATTTTATTAGTATGTTCTGATATGACTCCATAATGTGACATTCGGACCCTTGTCGGGTTGGGGTGTTACACTATTGCTCTTGAAAAACTAATGCTACGTAATTAGTACTTGTGAGTTATGTGATATTCAATTCATGGGGGTTTTGATTGTTTCTGGGATGAAATGGAATTTAAATATGATTGAAGATTAAATAAATTTCGATTTTGTGTTTAAGGTACTTGTGTTCTTGAGGCGTCTATATAGTTCTGGAGATGGTGGATAAGGAACCGATCCACCTGTTCATATCTATCTATGGCAAAGGGACGAAACCCGAGAAACCATACGAAACGTGTCCTTATAATCGTTATAATTTTTGTAACATCAATATGGGCTGCAAACTTGGGCTAAATAATCTAGAGTAATGGGCTATAAACACGGACCATATAGGAAATAATAGTTTAATGGTCGCCGGGAATAGTATATTATGCACCGACAATAGAGAGTAATATATGAGTTAATTACATGAATGGTCCCTGTGGTTTCTCAAAAATTACGGATTCGGTCCCTAAATTTTTTTTTTGCGTATTTGATCTCTATGGTTTTGATTCGTTACGGATTTGGTCCCTTGACCACATTTTCAGTTAGTTGACCGTCAAATAAGTGTTTGGAAGGCTGAAATGACAAAAATACCCTCGTATGTGTTTCATTAATGGTCCCTATGGTTTGTAAGTTATCATGAATTAGTCCTTGAATTTTTATTCTTAGTTTTTATTTATATAAAAACATTTTATCTAAAATTTTATAAAAAATTCCGAAAATTATATGAAAAATCTATAAAAATTCCAAAATTTTTATAAAAACTTTATAACAAATTCAAAAATTGTATAAAATTTTATTAAAATTCCAAAATTTTATAAAAATTCCAAAAATTTATAAAAAAATCGAAAATTTTATAAAAAGTATATTAAAAATTCCAAAATTTTAAAAAATTTTTATAAAAATTCGAAAGTTTTATTAAAAGTTCGAAAATTTTATAAAAATTCAGATAAAATATTTATAAAATCTTATAAAACATTCCCGTCAAAAATTTGAGAAAAATTTTTGAAAAAAATTTCTTTTTTCTTTTTTGAATACTTTTTGACGGATTTTTTTTAAAAAAAATTTTGCCCAAAATTTTATAAAATTTTGACGATTTTATTAAATTTTATAAAACTTTTTATAAAAATTCAAAAATTTTATCAAAATTTTTTGTCAAAAGGTATTCCGAGATTGTTTTATAAAATTTTCGGATTTTCTTCAAAATATTCTTTTTTAAAAAAAGGAAAATAAATTGTCAAAAAAAATCGTTAAAAATTTTATAAAAATTCGTCAAAAAGTATTCAAAAAGAAAAAGAAAATTTTTGTCGAAATTTTTTTATCCCAATATTTTTGACGGAATGTTTTATAAGATTTTATAAAAAATTTATTTTTTCAAAAATTTTTCCCAAATTTTTTGACGGAATGTTTTATAAGATTCTATAAAATTTTTATCGGAATTTTTTATAAAATTTTCGGAACTTTTTATAAAACTTTCGGAATTTTTGATAAAACTTTTGGAATTTTTTATAAATTTTTTTTAAAATTTTTTGGAATTTTTAATATACTTTTTTATGAAATTTTTGGGATTTTTTATAAAATTTTTGGAATTTTTTTATGAAATTTTCGGAATTGTTAATAAAATTTTTTATAAAATTTTCGGAATTTGTTATAAAGTTTTTATAAAATTTTTGTAATTTTTTATAGATTTTTTTCATATAATTTTCGAATTTTTATAAAAATTTTTTGATAAAATGTTTTTTATATAAATAAAACAAAAATAAAAATTCAATGACTAATTCATGATAACTTACAAAAACCATAAGGACCATTCATGAAAACACATACTAGGGTATTTTTGTCATTTCATTTTCCAAACACTTATTTGACGGTCAACTAACCTGAAAATGTTGTCAAGTGGGATCAAATCAAATCCGTAATCTTAGCATAGGGATCAAATCCGCAAAAAAAAAGTCTAGGGACCAAATCCGTAATTTTCGATAAACCACAGGGACCATTCATGTAATTAACTCTTAATATATATAGTGAATGTGTATATTGTGTAAGTGGTCAACTAAATTTGGAAGGACATGTAGATGATATGATATTGCTTAGAGGAGTTAAAACTTGGTGTTGTTCCTTTAGGTTTGGTCTTGATCGGTATTAGCATTTTCAAAGTTTAACATTACTAATTGGGTGTTTTTTTTCTTGGATTAAGTGGTGGTTTAGAGTATGTCTAGTTTAGCCTTTAAAAAAAAGAAACAACTTGTAAAGAGTTATGATATATATGCCTACATAATAGACCTACAAACAGGCCTACAACATTTATATTTTAACAAGTTTCAAACACTTTTTCTCTCTTTTCATATTAACCAATCAAATTTTCAATTTCACAAATAATAGTTGTAGGTCTATTTTTAAGCACACCATTTAAATTTACAAATCATTTTTACCTCTAAAAGATGATGCTGGTTAGTGGTCACTCAAAAAGTAATTAAACTCGTAATGAGCAGATCTTGACACATAAGAGCAAGGTAAGTACATCTTCTTTGTGTCCATCCGAATAACATAAACTTCTAAACGCATGAATGTTCATCTTGCGCGTAGTTATGTTATTCCATTTTCTGTGTAGATAAAATAATTACATTCAATAAAATAGTCCAAAATAAAGTAGTAAGAACTGCATGTTTATAAGCCATAGTATGAGGAAGTCCTGATATCTAATAACCGAATCGATGAGACTCAGTCCCATCGCAATGTGGTGGATATTTTATAAAAAAATCCACATAACGATGTGGTAAGTGAATTTGTGGATGAAAATAAGAGATTTAATTTAAATGTTAGAAAGAGAATGACACCAATTGTTTGACAGGTCATTGTGTAGGATTTTTTTTTATAAATTATATGTAGTTGTAGCATTTCTCTTATTCATTTAAGTTGGTAGTTGAGCCAAACATCAATGTTGAATTAATTGGTCAAAGTCTAAAATTCGATCAATACATCCAGCAACAAGTTGCATAGATATAGGTGGTAGTACTTTCTGATTCAAGATTTTGACACCTTGCTTACTTTTAACGTTATTTTTGTCCTAAAAAAATTGTTCATTTTCGATTAGCATACAGCTAAAGAAAGTGAGGTCATCACACTATGCACCAATAAAATTTTATCTTAACTTTTGATAAACATTTTAATTGGGCTAAAATCTGAAGGTGTATAATTATTTTGCAACAAAGTAAAATACACATATAAATATTTAATTTGGTATGGAGGAACATTATAAGAGCACAAGGTATCATGGATACCAACAACACATTATTGGTATGCCACCTTAATAAGTACATCATATACACCTCCTAATAACCCACCAATAACTAAAACACCCTTCCTCATAACGCACCACTAACTTGTTATTGGGTCCCACAAAATACCTCACTAAAAATACCCACTCACTCACAATACAAAAAAAAAATAATAAAAAAAAAAATCACAAATGGCTTGAGCCAGTGGAATGACTTAAATACCTTTAGCTCACGAATGTCACCCAGTGGTGATATGATTTGGCTCACCAATAGCATAAAAAATGAAACTTTGGCATGTTAAAAGCTCCTCATACCTTGTGCTCTAATACGATAACAATTCAAGTTTTTCATGTCCATCCACGATTAAAGTAAGTGCTAATTTTATAGCACGATTCAAGTTATGGGGTACATCACCTATTCATGATTTACAATAATTTGTCTTACATTAATCTAATCAAATAATATTATTTAAACATTAAAATCATACCAAATGCATGCATTAAAAGCAAATGAATCAAGTTTTTAGAAATAAAGTCCAATTTCTAAAAATAAGCAAACCAAATATGAAATATACGAGAGATTACAAGAAGTTTAACATTCGATAAGTTTGTTAAATTCATGTTCGTTTTTTATGACATCTTAAAATTCATGTTTGTTATTGATAAAGATGGAAAGATTAATGATTGATGAAGGGTAGGGTTTTATGAAGAATGACGAATATGGCATGATGAGAGGTTTATTGATGTAGGGTTTGATGATGATGAGACTTTGAATTTTTTAGGCATGGATTATCGGCTCTGTTGCAAAAATCGGCCTAGGTGGCCGATTAATCGCTAGGCGGTGATTAGACGTTCCGATTTTCATTAATCGGCCTTATTAATCGGTTACTGACAAAAATCGGATAAAAACCCGATTAATCGGTTACTGACAAATCGGGATAAAAACCGGATTAATCGGCCTAGGCGGCCGATTAATCGGTCAAATCAGAAAAAATCGGATAAATCGGAAAAATCAGTTACGGGTAAAAATCGGCAAAATCGGATAAAATCGGCTAAATCGAAAAAAAATCGGCTAGATCGACCAAATCGGGCATATAGTTTCAAAATTTAATAATTTTATATATAAAAAATCCAATCCGATTAATCCCGCCTAACCAATTAATCGCTAGGCCCTACCCGACCGCCCAGCTACCGCCTAGCGATTTTTGCAACCTTGATTATCGGTTATTCTCGGTGAAGAAAGAGAATGTAAGATTGGTGTCTAGGCTTCTCTAAGTTTCGCTAAAAACCATGTATTTCTTATTCTTTATTCATTGTTCGTACTTTGTAATGTCACCATTTTAGGTAAACTAGATTGCAAATTATCTCTTTACCGTTTTTCATTTTTGCAAGAAATGTTTTTAATTTTGAAATTTTGAGAGTTGTGTCTTTAACGTTTGGGTTTTTTGCAAGAAATACCCCCTAGGCGCTACTGTAGTTGCAAATTTTCGTTTTTTGGTAACGCTCGTTAAATTTCCCCGTTAGTGACATGTGAAATGACTAATTTACCCTCATATTCAATCTACAATTACTTTTATGTATTTACTGCATCACTACATCACCTCCACACCACAACTATCCTCCATTATCCTCTATCACCACCACCACCACCCTCTACCATCAAACCCGACATCTCTTCTTTTTCTATCACCGCATTCCCTATGACCTACCCCAACCACAACCCCTCTAATTTAAAGTTATTGCAATTGATTGGTTTGACCTAAATGCCATCAAAAGCCTCTCACAATATGTGAAACCACTAATTGATTTCCTCGAAATGCTTCCTAATGGAGAAAAGGTTAGTTCCTAATTATCTAAAAAGATATATCTTATTTGTAGTTTTCTGCATTCGGCTTAATAAAGGTGGAAATAAGAAGAATGAATTAATGTTTATACGAATGCTTTTCTAAAAACTAAATGTAACCTTTTTCTTTCCTTTTTGTACTATATCTCGATTTTATAGGTAATTTTGGCTGGCCATGATATCGGTGGTGCATGCATATCATATGTAATGGAGCTATTCCCGAATAAAGTTGCAAAAGCTATCTTCATTCCTGCTTCAATGCTCAAAATTGGAAAAAGCACTCTCGATATGTTCTCCCATAAGGTTTGCACAGTTTAATTTTACATGTTCTTACCAAGAAGCGTTGAACATGTTGAACATAGTAAAACTTGCCTTGTGTTTACAATATTATTTATAAAAGTCAAATAAGGCTCAGCTGAAATAATAAGCAAACTTGAAATTTTATACTGAATTTCTTAAAATACAAATGAAGGTCATAATTGGTTCGAAACAATATCCAGGATAATACGAGTGATCTGATGAGGCTAGCTCAAAAGTTCTTGTATGCGACTGGAGCAATCAACCTCCAACTGCTATAGATCTAGATAAATCGCTGTTGAAGGAACTTCTATTCAATCAGAGTTCTACCAAGGTATGAGTCACCCACCACCTTTTATTCCAGGTGACAATATGAGCTGGTCGGCAGTTTAGGTAGTGAGTCAAACGAGTTTGGGTTGAAACATATCATGTCGCCTTTGGTTCACTCACTAATACTTTTTTGTCAAGTTAAAGATTATATTTTAAATAATTAATGTCTTAATGATGATTACAAAACATTATATCTACATTAGTTTAAATCTTAAAATAAAACGATTTAGGAAGTTGTACACAAAATATAAACTTTGGGCGACTTTTAGCTTGTTCGACCCGTGCCTCTTCATGACCTGTTTCATATGTAACACAACTCATATCAACCCATTCATTATAAGCAATAGGTTAAACAAAGTGTCACCTCTTATTTCTAATATCTATCTCATCAACAGGTAATGACTGCAATAAATCTTTTAATGTCATATTTATTTCTATATGTAGGACGTGGTTCTAGCATCTATCTCAATGAGGCCATTCTTCCATTTTCACCTATTCTCGACAAGCTCTCTCTTTCAGACTTGAACTATGGGTCTGTCAGACGATTCTATATAAAAACACTCGAAGACAATGCCATGCCCATCTCTCTCCAACAGATAATGATAAATGAAAGTCCACCCGAAAAGGTTTCCCGTATGTTAGGATTTAGAAAATCCAGTCATTAAAGAGTCGGTTACCTCAAGTATATGTAATCGTTAGAAAGCTCGTAGTCGTAGATTATTTAATGTTAAGTAGTATTTAGTTTTGTAACACCGTGGAGGACGGACGGGTCTTTACCCACTGTATGCCCGATCCACAGCCCGTAGGTGGCGATTTATGTAAGGACTATAAATACTCTCTACCTCCCAAGGTAGAGAGTTGGAGCTCATAATAATACTTTCATTTTCTCTCACTAAGTTCCCAAAACCTCTAACTCTTTCTCTCTCTAAAACTTCATTTATACGCCTCTTGTGTTTATGGTTTGATGTGTTTGTGAAATCCAATATGTTACAAATGGTATTAAGAGCCATGGTTTGATCATCTCTCTTACATATCCTTGGATTTCTAATGGTTTTTGAGTTTGAAAAAGTTTAGTGGTTTTAAGGCGTCATTGGATCATTTCTAGTGTTAAAGTTTGAATTTTGGGTGTACTTTTGTGTTTAGAATCATTGTAAGTGCTTGGGTTTTGATTTGGTAAGCTTGAATCACTGTGGTTGAGCTTGTTTTTGGATTGAAAAGTGTGTTTTTGAAGTTTTTCTTGCTAGCGACTTGGTTCTCGGTGTGATTTTCATCGTAGCGACTTGCCAGTAAAGTTAGCGTTACGCTGTTAGTTGTTAGCGACTTAATTGTTTGTATGTTAGCGACTTGAGCCTAGCGACTTGTCTATTGAGACAAGCCGACAAATAGTAAAAGTTAGTGGATTCTCTACTACGGCTAGCGACTTGGTGAGGTTAGCGACTTGCCTCAGGAATTGTTAGCGAGTTGTAGTGCAAAGTGTTAGCAACTTGATACTAGCGACTTGGATCTTAGCGAGTTGTTCTTTAGCAACTTGACTGTGTCTAGCGACTTGGTGCTTAGCGACTTGCTTTCATACTTCTTAGCGACTTGGTGTTAGCGACTTGGACCTTAGCGAGTTGCTCTTTAGCGACTTGACGGTGTAGCGACTTGGTGCTTTAGCGACTTGTATCTAGCGACTTGGTGCTTTAGCGATTTGTATCTAGCGACTTGGTCTTAGCGACTTGGTTCAATAACTCTTAGCGACTTGGTTGATTTCTGCTTGTAATACGGTTTTCTCTTGATTTAGTAAAATCCTGTGAAAGAATCTATTTTCCCGGTTTAATCATAGAGTTATAAAATCCCGTGTAACATGTCTACCAACGTATCTAAAATCATCTCCACTGTTGCCGGAGGATGTTCAAGCGACTGGTTTCGATACTCCCACCTATGCTTGACATAACCGACTACGACTCTTGGGCTCAACGAATCAGATTGTGCTGTCTTGGAAAGGAAAATGGGGTCAACATTCTCAAATCGATTGATGAAGGACCGTGACGATTGAGACTACAAGAGACATAATTGATACTGCCGCAGATGGAACCATGATCTTTGGATTGGACAGACCAAAGACGTATGATGAGCTTAGTGATAAGGAGAAAAAGAGATTCGATGATGATATCGTGGCCTCAAACATCATACTACAGGGTCTTCCAAAAGACATCTACAAGCTTATCAATCACAACACCGAAGCCAAGGCAGTGTGGGATAATTTCAAGATGCTTCTCTCGGTTCTGAATAACCAAGGAAGATAGAGAATCACAACTCTATGATGAGTTTGAGCACTTCAAGATGAAACCAGATGAGAGTGTCTATGAATACTACGCGGAGATTCCAAAAGCTTGTAAATGATATGAGGAATATCAGAATGACTATGCCAAACATTCCGCTGAACTCAAAGTTTGTGAACAACATGAATCCCGAATGGCACAAGTTTGTCACCTCTGTGAAGCTAACCAAAGGATTGAAGGACACAAACTATGAGCAACTTTATGCCTTCCTTCTTCAGAATGAGAGACATGCAATGTTTGAAAAAAGGATTCTTGAGCAGTTCAAATCTAAGCAGGGAGAAACCAGTTCATCAAATGACTCAACTTCCTTCTACACCAATGTTGGTATTACTACCAAAGCATCTCAAGTCATACCCACGGGTAATGGTAATCTCAAACTCATTTCGACCGAGGTTCAAGCAAGCGATGTTGATGCGGTCATGGGGCACTTCATTAATCAACTAGCTCTTATGGTTAGACAAAACCCTAATTCTTAGTCCACATACCAAATCTTCACTAACAATGAGATCGAGCGCATCCAATCTACACAATCATCTTTTGTTGTCGAGATGGAAAGGTTATGGGCAACCACTTCAAGGAAGACGATACGAACAACGGATGGTTGCGGTAAATGGAATCTGGGTCGGTAGAGGATATGGGGTAAATCGTAATAGGGAAGGATTGGAAATCAAGGTCAAGCAAAGCCAATTAAGTGCTACAATTGTGGTGGTGAGGGACATATTGCTAGGCTCGCACATCTCCAAAGCGTCCCACGAATGCGCAATACTTCAGAGACAAGATGTCGCTTGTGCAAGCTCGGATAATGGAGCGAGCTTTGGATGAAGAGGAGTTGTTGTTCCTTTTGCCGAGGAAATGCGAACCTATGATGTCTGATGTTGATGAATGTACCAATTCAGAGATAGGTCATAATCATCAAAATGCATTTCAAGTAGCGGCGTGATGCATTTGACTCTCGATGTCGATGATGAACCTACCTTGAAACAATCTTCATGGCTAGCATCTTACCTATGGTCTCTCCACCACAACATTCTGGTCCATCCAAAGACAAAATCATTTCTGAGGTATTAAAACTATATGATGATGTTGATGGGCTAAAGATGCATAATAAAGTACAAAATCTTGAAACTTATGAATCAGATATTGATGATGAGGGTAATAGCAATATTGTCCCATATGATCAATATGTGAAGCAAAGTGAAAGTGAGGTTGTACCAAGTAATGCATCTTCCGCAGTCAATGATGACTATATTTTTGATGAATACACTGCATGTGCCCATGATGATTCTATTACCTCGGAACTAAATGCCCATAAAGAACAAGTTGCTATTTATGAACAACGTGCTAAGTTTGAGTTAACCACCCGTCAGCAGGAAATGGATGACCAAATGCGTACAATTATTAGAAAAAGTTACTTTAGAGAAGTGATAACATCAAATTAGCCTGATCTTTTATATATCAAATTCCCGTGTTTATGGCCTCATTTGCATTAATATGGTACTTAATTCTTTCATATTCGTTCATATTTGCATTTCGGGATAAATGAGACGTTGGAGCGGAAAAGAAGTGATAAAAGGCCAAGTATATGTTCCGAAGATTGATTTACGAGGGCCTTTGGATTTTATGTGAAGATTACGCCGTAACTAGTTAATAAGGTTACGGCGTAAATATGATGCTTTGAAGGATTCAGCGTAACCATCTCTTATGGTTAAGTTATAATTATTTTATAAAGGTTACTGGCGTAACATGGCAATTTAGTTACGTCGTGAGAGATAATTACGAGAGCGGATAAAAATATACGGTCGAAGAGTTACGGCGTATGCATTCGGTAATTTAATTACTACCGTAATTATTAACTTGAAGCTAAGGAGTTGAAGTCCCGTGGCTAAATGAAGATAATATTTACTCCGAGGATGAAAAGTAAAAATAGCAAATACGATCGGGGACTAAAAGTGACAATTCTTTTGAAGTTTATCTACTTCCGGGACTAAAATTAAATGAAGAAGAACGATCAGGGGCCAAAAGCGTCATCTAGTGCAAATAAGTTTCATATAATATTTGGCTAGTTAAAAGTACGGTCATGTGAATTTACTACGTAGTGAAATGATAGGTTACGTATGCTACTTAGTTATGACGTAACTAATTATTTTAGTTACGTCATAATTTTTCGAGATCCGAATTTATTTGCGCCGCATTGAGTGAGTACGGCGTATTAGCCCTTAAGGTTACACCGTAACCTATCGGAGCTTATAAATACAACCCTAAATCTGCATTTTGAGTATCTCTCTTCACCTCTCTCTGGGGTCGATTAGGGCACCACTCAGGGTATTTTCCAGCTAAGATCGAAGGTTTTGAAGGAAGAATTCACTCGCAATCATCATCATTATTAGCTCTACATCAAGTAATTTGTATCAAACATTATGTTCAATTCAATTTATGATTTATTAATTTTTGTTGGTATGATTTACTATATGTTTGGCTAAGCACCCTGGTGCTGTCCTAATTATGATTCCTTAATTGTTTTGTTTACGTTTACTTTATTTCCGTACAATTATTTCTAAGTGTATGCATGCATCGTTTATTGGTAGCCACCCTTGGTTCGGTAGTTTTGAATGGCGGTAGAGGCCAATTACCTAGGAGATATGACCAACTGACCCTAGGTAGCGGATGAGACGGAAGTGGTAAGATATGACCAACTGATCTAACCCTTTCTACTTGTGCGATTTGACCAATGATCACTATCGCTTTGATGAACTTAAGAATTAGGGGTGAGTGTCTAAGTTCCTAACGGCCGGGCACTCACTATTATAAATCTAGCATGTAGCGGTACTTAATGACTCGGCTTAAGGGACCAGGAACAACAAGACTTATGACGCGTGCGCCTGATTTCTCTGTGGTGGCATCTTTGCCGATAGGTTAGGGCTTAATTGACCAAATCTTGTCCTCTCGACTTTGAACCCACCTGAAGTAATTGGAAGTAAGTAGTCGTAGACATAACTAGCTAGGAGGATTAATTAAGTTAGCACCCTCTCCTTCATGATCACATCTCTTGCCTTTATCTGATTTCTTGTCTTATTAGTTAATTTATTATTTCAATCTTAAAAGCAATTAAAATCGTGACATAGACTTGAGTTAATTTCCGATCCACATAGCTCTTGGGGCGATCTAATTCGGCTTTACCGATTACACACTACACGAATCGGGTATAATCGCCTCGCTAGTGCACTAGGGTAGACCATAGGTATAGCGAGACACTATAAATATTAAGACATGGTCAGTAAAACCTGCATCAAGTTTTTTGCGCCGTTGCCGGGGAGCTATTTAGGATTTTAATTTAAGTTTTTCTTTTCATTTTCTCTTCTTTTCTGTTTTTGTTTGTTTTGATATTTCGTGGATATGGAAGATTCAAATTTTGACATGCTCACTATGGAAGAATATATTGCTTTGACTCGAGATAACCAAAGATCGGGCGTGGTATGCCCCGAATTGAATGATGAAATCGAGTTTGAGATCACCGCCATTCATGAGGGAACTTAGACAAAAACTTTTCGCGGGAACTAACGATGATGATGCCCACCTGCATGTGCGAAGAGTATTGGAGATCGCAGATCTTTTCCACACTCTAGGAGTTTCTCAAGACAGTTAATGCTTAGAGTCTCCGATTACACTCACTAGTGCAAAAAATGGAAGATGGATGAAGATGCTTCTGCGGGTCAATCAATACGTGGAATCTTTTGAAGAAAGCTTATCTCTGGAGATATTGTCCTCCTTCAAAGATTGCCAAGAAGATGGAAGAGATAAGGAGTTTCAGACAAAAGATGGATGAAACGCTTGTTGAAGCTTGGGAAAGATATAATGACCTTCTCTTCAGATGCCCAACGCATGATATCAGCAACCATCAGATGGTCCTTATTTTCTACAAAGGTTTAAACATCTCGTCCCGCCAAATGCTCGACTCTCAAGGACCTATTCCTACAATGCCACCTGCACAAGCCCTTAGATCAATTGAAATGATGGCTGACCATTCACGAAATTGGTATGATGGAGCAACCACTTAGGCCACAAATAGCTACAGCTTGGATGACTTTGGTGACATCACCAAGCAGCTTGATAGACTTGGATGTGACATGAAGATGGCCAAGGAGAGCATTCATGCTATACAAGAGCACTCTCTACAAAAAGAATATGAGCAGGTGTCGGTATGTTGAGTCATTGGAGGAAGTCGTCAAGAAATTCTCGGATAATTTAAAAAGGATGCGACTCTGGCAATGAAATGATTAGGGAATTCAAGGAGGGCGCGGACCTGAATTTAAAGAAGCTTGACGATAAGAGGAAAATCTTGGAGGCTAAGCTTGATGAATTAAATCAAAGGGTCAGGAAAGTAAAAAGAATGCGGTCAGAACTATCAAAGCAACAGTGGGAAAGATGAAAGAAGTCAACAAGGAGCCGGTTCCTCGTGATTTACCTTATATCAGACCCTATGTTCCACCTATCCCATTTCCGGGGCGTTTGAAGACTGTGAGAAAAGAAGAAACAAGCGATGATCAATTGAAGAAAATGGAAGCAAAGAACTTACAGAGTGATGAAGCAACGCCACAAGCTAATGAGGAATCAACCACAACACAAAATGGTATTACTTCTAAGTCTTCTTTTATTCCTAACAATCTTGCTTGTTTTTCTATTCAGGATGCTGATATTATGGATGAAATCGTGCAACCTATCACATCACCCGATGATGGCTATGTAGCTTCGGCTACTGAACCTATTTTAGTTGATCTTGCAATGGAATTAAAGGATAAGATCTTGGACACTTTAGTGATTAACGAGAAGACATACGAGCCTATTAATCAGCCACGTCACGAGGTGAACCAATCATCAATGCCATCAACTAAAACGGGTAAGGTATGGAGGGAAATGACATATCCTTTCAGGTATGATCATAATTTATCATTTCCCCATCCCGTAGCAATTTCACACCCTCATGGTATTTATTGCTATTTTCACCCACACTTGATTTCAAGTGAGGGGATGAACACCCTTTTACATAGTAAATAAGGGTGGAGTCAAGCTCGTGACTCGAACAAAAACAAGCGCTTCGTGGGAGGCACCCCATGCCTATCTTTTCTTTTTCATTTTATTAGTATAGCTGGGTTTTGTGTTTTCTAACCACTTTTGCAGGAAACGAGAATGTAATTGCCTGCCGGCTTGATCGACCGGAGTTACTGGCGTAACTCATCTTAGTGATTATGCCGTAACCAACTTTTAGCACATAATTCTTGATGCATTAATAATTACGGTAATACCATCTCGTGGTTACGCCGTAACCACTCGCTTGCGCCTTATGTCAGGTTTTGCTAGTTACGGCGTAACTCTCTCATAAGAGTTACGACGTAACCTTCCTCTGCTTTAATTTTTTCATTTTAAAACACAATAACCTTGTATTAATATTTTAAATGAACTTTGTGGGTGTGTTCCCTGTAAACCCTCACGAGACTTCACTCGTCCATTTGGGACACCAAGTGGTTTAAAAGGCTTGTTGCATATGCTAAATGCAACCGTGATTCCTACGAAAGTGAGTTAGGTTTTTCATTTTCTTTTTATACTTGTTGTTTTTCTAGTATGATGCGTTTGGTTGTCTTAAATGAATTCAGGTTATTAAAGTTTGCTCATGAATCTCAAAGCGGGACACGTTTGTTCGTGTGTCTTCGATCATGCCAAGCAAATCCAGGGGAGTTTTCTGTTCCAATTCTAACCCTTCTTATCTTTCATTTATATGCTTAAGTATGACCCAAGTGGGAGGAAGGGATTAGACATAGACACCCGCTAAATTTTACTTGCCCTTATTTTTCTAGTTTTTGGTGAAAAGTGTTTCATTAATAAAATTTTGACATGTTTTTCATTACTTAACTAGATTAATCTAGGACCGAGCACACATACCCTACATTTCCATTGTGTGAGGATAAGCCTTTCCGTTTTCCCCTTATACATAAATCCATTAAAATGAGTGTGCCGGTGGTTGTAGTAGACTTTAGAACTTGGCCTTGTATATCTTTTCGAAACCATAATAATGAGCATTACATCGAGAAAACTTGGTGTGATCGGTGCAGCTAGGATGTAAGGTAATTTTAGGAGTAAACCCAAATAGCCCATATATGTTTGTGTATATTGACTTTTCACATCGATTAGTCAATCCACCATTAAACCCTTTTGTTTGCACTCATCATTAGTGCAAGATACCCCTAGATACACCCTTCAGAGCCTTTCCTTTCATTTTCTCCACCCAATATATGTTTCGTTACACCCATCGCCTAGCCTACCCTGTAGTTTCCTTATGTCCATGGTCCGGGCGCTGTTGGTTAATTTTGGTTCCACTAGTGAAAGTCGCGGGTTTTAAATAAAGGGTTTTGGAAGAAAATCGGGTTTAGATGATAGTTGATCTCAAGTGGGGGGATACTTTTTATGTTCGTATTGTTTTTATTTTTTATTCACGTATACCTTGTCTTGCATCAAAAAAAGAAGTCAAAAAAGTCAAAAAATAAAATAAAAAATGATGAGAATGCAAGCAAGAGTTTATTAGTTGTTTATTGCTGATCGTAATATAAATCAGCTTGTGTGTCGTATTGTGTTGAATATTCTCGCCTTGTTTCATCAAGCAAATTTTTACAAATCCGTTTTGTCTTACGGATAAAATTAGAAACCCGTACATTTCTATCTCGCCTTTCAAATTTTAATATTTGTACAATGGAGACATTGTACATTTCAAGTGGGGGATGGGAGATAGAAATGGTCGATTTTGATTGAAATATGTGCTAAATTGACCCAAACTTAAATTTTTTTTTATATAGCACATTCTTTTTTCATTGATGATGAAGGCCGAGTTAATGCATCTTATTTGCCTAAATTATGGAGTTTATGAGGCACCAAATTACATGTCTTATGCATTAACTCGTGTATTGGATTATTGAAGACCCCTTGACTCTTGACCCTCGATTTTTGCTACGGGATTGAATGCGACTAGTGGTGGGGCGACTGTGGACTTAGGAATCTATTTGTTTCGTGTCTTTTTGTTTACACCCATTAAATTTCCCATGTCTTATCCTACCCTTAGTCATGAATCGAGTTTAGGTGAGGAAGCGAGCAATCATTGGTGTCTTGGCTATGGATTTGGTCATGTATCATTGGTTTTGTCCTTCGCGTAGCTCGTTAGTAATGACAAAATAACCCCATAAGCCTGTGTTGTGTCAACCCATTGCCTTTTAGAATAGCTGCATCTATAGACTCTAGTGGTGGAGATTAGTATCTTTACCAAGCCTATGATAGAAAACTCGCCATGACTGGCAGGTTGAGTGATCACCCCAAAAATATTAAACACGTGAATTATGAGAGAGTGTGATTTCAATTCCCTTTTCGTGAGGTGCTCGATTTGGAATTTTCTAGCTTAGGTGATTTTTAGACTCATAACTTCCAATTAATCTCGGGAGATATCTTTTTAAGAATTATTTAAAGGGTCTACTTGAGGACAAGTAGGATTCAAGTGGGGGATATTTGATAACATCAAATTAGCTTGATCTTTTATATATCAAATTCCCGTGTTTATAGCCTCATTTGCATTAATATGGTACTTAATTCTTTCATATTCATTCATATTTGCATTTCAGGATAAATGAGGCGTTGGAGCGGAAAAGAAGTGATAAAAGGCCAAGTATATGTTCTGACGATTGATTTACGAGGGCCTTTAGATTTTATGTGAAGATTACGCCGTAACTAGTTAATAAGGTTACGGCGTAAATATGATGCTTTGAAGGATACGGCGTAACTATCTCTTATGGTTGATGAGTGTGTAAATACTCATCATTTTTGGTCAAATCTGAATTGCAAAACACTTAAAAATGCACAGAAATGCATCAAAATACTGAAAATATCTCAAAATTGCATTTTATATGTTTTAGATGCAAAATGTTTAAAATCAGATGAAAATCGAGCAAAGTTTGCATAATTGGCGTTTAGGTCCCCGACTTTCAAATCTTGTCAAAAATAGTCCTTGAGCATTCATTTTAAAAGAAAAGTCACCAAAGGTCCTTTTGAAATCATAAGTTGTCATAATTAGTCCTTTGGTGAAAAATTTCAAAAGTTTTGAGAATTTACAAGTTTGGTCCTTCAAGTCTCAAAATTGGCAAAAACAGTCCTTGGAAGTTTGAAAATGTCTTTTATGGTCCTTGTACTATTGAAACTTGGAATAATTTTGCAAAATGGCAGATTTGGTCCCTTGGTTTTTGTGGAATTGCAAAAAAATGTCCTTATGTATTAATAAACCAAACATGACCCTTGAGCCCCCTGTCAAAACAGCCTTGAACCCTGCCAACTTGACCCTTGACCCCCCTGTTTTGACCCCACGCCCATTAATATATCACCGGTCAAATATGGTCAAACCCCGCCACTTTCTTCCCTCCTTTTTCTTCCTTCTTCACCCACTCACCTACAAACTCAGTCCTCCCCTCACCTCCAGCTCACAACCCACACCCTTATCCCTCCACCTCACCCAACAATCCAAAATGCATTTAAAGTATCTCCTTCCTTGCACTCAAAACCCCCCTGTTGATATCTCATTTTGGCGCCAAAATCTCATCAACGGCCAATATCTTCTCGGTGATCCTATGGCCCCAAATACAAGTGGGAAATGCTCGGAGATGAGAGAAGACCTTTTGCATATAAATAGAGGAAGAAGAGAGAGTAGAAAGGAGTACTTAGTTTTATTTTTCACATATATGTCGTTTTTAATATTAATGTTTTAATTTAAGTTTAAAGCGTAATCTGTTCTTATGTACTCAAATTAAGTTATCTTATCAATATAATCTGTTTTCAAGTATTAATTCAAGGTTTCATTTAAGTTTCATGTTTTCATGTTCCTGTTGCAAATCCAGCTTCAAGCTCCCACATTCAAGCTTTTAGTAGCCTATTTTCAAATTTAAATAAGCTTATTTAAGCTGTTTATAGGTTTTAGTAAGCTTATAAAACAGATTCAATCAATATTGGTATCCAGTCAACAAAAGTCAAACCTTGTTGAAATTTGGTTTAAGCAGTCTTGGAAGTGGATAATGGTGATGCAGAGTTGGTTTTGGGTTAATTCGTGAGTTATTTGGGTTGATATATATAGGATAGTGGTTCTTTGTTTGATTGATCTCAAGCCATTGTGGCTAGGACCTCATGTGAGTTTCATATTCTTTGGTCTGTTTGAATCCATGTTTTATTGTTAGTAAGCTTTAATCCTGTTAACAACAATATAATTTAGCTTAATAACACTAGTATAATTGGTATTTTTATCTCTGTGTATGTTTTGAGTCATTTTGCATAACTGTCATAACAAGAGCAGTTGAGTTTTAGTATTATGAGTATTAGATTTCTTGCATCAGTTAGTTGATTTAGTGAGATTAGGATTTGATTTGGTGAATTCAGTGGTTTAGCCGCAAGAAGTCTAAGAGTAAATTGCATTTCAGTCACTTTAAAGTGTGTTTGGATCAGTTAGCATAAGTAGGTTTGAGCTTTGGCTTATGCTTAAAATATGTCTACTAAGTCTCCTTTAGGCACATTAGGATCATTTGAGTCATTCATTTGTGCATCAAGTCAGTAGAAATCAAAATCACCTTTAAACTGTCTTAATTTCATGTCTGTTGGAATTTTATAAAATCAAAAACTTGTTTTGTGTTTAGAATTCATAGAGATAGCTTGCATTAGTTTCATTTCACCTTAAAACATCAATCTCAGTCCATAAATTGGTCTCAAATCTGACAAAAGTCAATATATCATTTCTGCTTATAAAGTCAAAAGTGAAAAACCCGTTTTGACCCAACCTTTGTTGAATTTTCATGTATTCATTTTTGGTTCAAATTCATTAAAACTTTGGGATATTCTAGTTAAGCTGGTCAAGAATTGGAAAGTGATTTTTGGAAATTTTTTGTAAGTCCTTATAAGCTCCAAAATAGCTTGTCAATTTGGGTAAAAGTCCCCATTACTTGCCTTGACTCGAGTATACCGAGTGTGCAGTGTGTGTTGTGCAGTAGCTTGTCACAAGCTCATTAGAGCTTATCTTGGTCTGAATTTTGGTTTTAAGTAGCTAGCCGTGTCTAGTTTAGGTTCCAACATCCGGTTTTCGGCCAGTTTACTTATTTAAGTGGCTTATTTTCAAGCCACAAAGTGGTAGCTAAAACCTGTTTTTGGCTTTTAAGTCAAATCATCAAATCATAGCAGTTTGCATTTTAGAGGTTTAGGATAGTTGTAATAAGTTGCTTTTGAGTAGTTTTAACATATTATAGCTTCTATATCAGTTTGGTGCTCATTTGTAGCATTTGGCTTATTTCAAGTGCTTATTTATAAGCACTTGTCACTGCAGTTTCATAATCCTACACATAAGCTACTGTTTTTATATTTTTCATAGATTCAGAATATTAATTTAGACTTTTCCTGAATTTTTCATATTTTTCTAGCACTGTTTGCTATTTTTCTTCATTTAAAACAGTTTTTAGGCATTTTTAATTAGCATTTAATACAATTAAATCTAAAAGTTTAAAAAATAAGTTTTCATTTTTCCTAGGTTAAGATAAATATAAAAAGTCAAAAAATATTTTTCCAGATTTTTCTTAGTTAAATTTGTAATTTTTAGCAATTTAAGTAGTTTTAAATAGTTTTTAATTCATAAAAAATAGAAAATAATCGAAAAATACAAAATTAGTTTTGAAAATTCTCTTTAGTTATTTTAGATTTTTCTAAGTCATAATTTCATTTTTCTAGCTTTATTTCATATTTTCTTGTATTTTAGGGTATTATTAAATAGGTAAAAATAGTTTTTAATTAATAATAATTAGATAAATAGTTATAAAAATAATTTTATTTTTCTAAAAATTTTCTCTTATCATTAGGTTTGTAAAAATGTCATTTTCATATTTTTAGGATTAATATTGTTTCAGTTCACATTTTCTTTTGTACGTCACGTAGTTTTTAATTTAAATTTTATAAAAGAAAAATCAAAAACATCATTTTAAATATAGTGATAGCGTTTATTTAATATAATTTAGCTTTTTAATTCTCTTTAATTTGCATTTAAGCCCTGTAATTTATAAACTTTTTCTTTAGGTTTAATCAATCATATCTCTTTTCCGTTCAAATCCTCTCGATCACTATTTGTTTGATTATTCTCGCATACCGTTGGGACATAACGACTGGGGAAACACTATACTCTCCGGACTTCATTGCATTTGGTTCCGCATGTTTGAAGTTTGTTACGGTTGACCATTCACAAGTGGTCGTTTTGTGTGACAAAACTTGACCGTCTGGGAGCGAATCAAATTTTACCATATATATATATCTATATTTTCTTATATAAAAATCCAAAAACCCAAAAACATCTTAAAACGTATAAAACACAAAAAAATATTTTTCTTTTGTTTCTATATATATATAAAAGATAAAAATACAAAAAGATTTGTCGTTTTCTTTGTTTAATAATAACAACATAAAAAATTACCACCGCAAACCAAGTCAGTGTACTACCTAACGGGAATACGACCATAATAAGTTCCCGAACCAAAGATTAAAACTTGCCTTTGTGTCCTTGTGAGTGGTGTACCTTTTTCAAAGAAGCCATTCATCTTGTGATTATTGGTTTAAGTTCACTGTCGTTTTGCCTCGATCTTGTTTTAATTGGATTTGTTGTTATATCTACTTTTCAAAACCATAAAGCTCAAAAAGATTCTTCTTTCCCCATTTTTCATAATTCCCTTCCTTAACTCTGAGATTCCTTAGCGTTAACTCTAGTGTATGCGACTCGCTTTCTAGGTCTGTGAGCCCATTTCGTGAGCTTGTCAAGATTCCAAGAAGGCGTGGTTAATGTCAGACGTTCGCCCCATCGGTCGGATCACGAGATCGGATCGCTCGCACTACTCCGTTATCATGGCGGAAGAACGTCCTATGTGCGAGCTTCTCCAGGAACCCATCGACGGGTATGGAGATGCTATTGTTATCCCAGCCATTGTGGCGAAAATTTTGAACTCAAAACCGGTTATCTTGAATCTTGTAACCTCAAGTCAATTCTATGGTTTTGAGAAGGATGATCCTCATGCTCATATTCGATGGTTTAACAAGATTGCATCTACCATCAAATACAAGAATGTCCCTACCGATGCTGTCAAACTTCTTCTTCCCATTTTCCTCGAGGCAAGCCCGGATTTGGCTTGAAAAACAACCCCCTCAATCGATCGAAACATGGGAAGACCTGGTGAAGAAATTTGTGAACAAGTTCTATCCACCTTCTAAAACCACGAGTCTTAAAAACGAAATCATCAAGTTCACACAAAAGTTTGATGAATCCTTCAGTGAATCGTGGGATCTTTTTAAGGAGTTGCTCGCATAAATGTCCTCACCATGGTTTCTCCGAGTTGATGCAACTCGATACTTTCTATCATGGAGTGAGTCAATCGATCAAGATTCTTCAATTCCTCCGGAGGAAATTTCTTGAGCAAAACCGTAAAGAAGCTTTAACGATAATTGAAAACAAGTCTAAAGTCCGCGACCGCATCGAAGCAAACCGTTGTTTCCCAAGTCAGTGTTGGTCCTTCTTCTTCATCGCCCGTGAGTCAATCTAGCACCGATGCTAAAATTGACAAACTCACGGAAGCAATTCAAGCTTTGGTTCTCTCCAACCAAAAGAAAGTTTCTTTTCCACAAACTTCACCTCCTGCCGAAGTTAAGAAAGTGGAAGTCTGTGTTACTTGCGGTGGCCCCCATGCCTACTACAACTGTATGGCCACCGATGGTAACCCTTTTGAAGCAAATGCTATGGGCGGGATTTCTAATCCAGGAGGCAACCAATACCGTGCTCCTATAGACCAACCACCGCCCTAACCACTACCTCTGACCACCCGGTTTCAACCAAAACCAAAACCGTAATCAAAATCAGAATAGAACGAACCAAGGTTTTCAAAACCAAGGTAATTTTAGTCAAAATAACGGTTTTCAAAATCAAAGTCAAAACTTCCAACACCAAGGAAATTTCAATAGAAACCAAGGTCAGGGAAATTTCAACCCATGGTATTTTCATGGCAATAATCAAGGAAATTTCCAAAATCAAGGCCCTAATCCAAACAATAGAGGCCAGAATTTTCCTACACAAACTCAAGCCATTGTTCCAACTGGACCATCATCCGATGAGTTGTTGAAGCAATTCATGAAATCCCAAGAGGAAATGAACAGGTTGTTGGTTAGCCGATTTCGACATTAAGAAGTCTTTAAATGATCGACCCTCGGGCTCAAGTACTTTACCTAGCAACACGATCGCTAATCCGAGGGGCGATGCAAAGGCGATCACAACCCGAAGTGGTGCTTCATATGATGGACCCGCTATTCCTACTACCTCTTCTTCTTCTTCTTCTCTCGGTAGTGGAAAGTGAACCACGAGGCATACAAAGGACCAAGTGCAACCTACTAGCTCACAAAGTACAGCACATGTCCATCCTCAAGTTGTCCCGCAACCCAAAACCAAACTGAGTTATTTTTGAACCTCCAGGTTGAAAACCCCAAATCCAAAACTTCTATTCCTTACCCTCACGCGTTTAAATGAGCAAAAACTCGCGAAAAAAGCTAGTCATCAAATGGAAAAATTTTTCAAATTTTCCAAGAACTACATTTTGACATAAGCTTTGCGGATGCTATCATGCCGATGCCCAAGTTTGCATCAACTCTCAAACACATGCTAAGCAACAAGGAAAAACTGTTTGAAATGGCTAAAATTCCTTTGAACGAGAAGCCGCTGTGGGATTGTTAAAGAAGCTTCCCGAGAAGCTTGGAGATCCTGGAAAATTTCTTCTTCCTTGTGTTTTTCCGGGAATGATTGAATGCTTTGCCCTCGCCGATCTTGGTGCAAGCATCAATCGATGCCTTATTCAAGATATGGAAGAAACTCTCTTCCGAACTTATTCCTACCTGCATGACTCTTGAGCTTGCTGATCGTTCTATATCGCGTCCTCTTGGCATCGCCGAGGATGTATTCGGGAAAGTAGGAAAGTTCCATTTTCCAGCTGACTTTGTGGTTGTTGATTTCGATGCGATCCTCGGGTTCCCTCATTGTTGGGACGAGGATTCACGAGAACGGGCGTGCTCTCATTGATGTATTTGAGCAAGAAATCACATTACGTGTGGGTAATGAAGCTGTTACCTTTAACCTTGATCAAACTTCGAGGTACTCCTCAAATTATGATGTTGAATCGGTTAATCGAATCGATTTAATTGATATTGCTTCAGAGGAGTACTCTCAAGAGTTTCTTGGTTATTTTCATAATTATGTGAGTGGGGATTCCACCACATCTTCTCAACCAATCATTGCCGACTCTTCCCCTCTCTCACTCCGTTTGAGGGAGGTGACTTCTTCGAAGAGATCGATGACTTTCTTGCTAATGATGAATCAATTCCGCCGGGAATTGATGGTGTTTATGATTCGGAAGGAGATATCCTTTATCTTGAGCAATTGTTAAATGAAGATCCATTACCTTCACCCTCGAAAGAGATCACAATTGAGGAAATCAAATCAGTACAAACATCTATCAAGAATTTCCGAGGTTGAACTTAAGGACCTACCTCCTCATCTCAAGTATGCATTCTTGGAGGGTGATGATAAATTACCCGTCATAATTGCTAAAGACTTAAGCAGGAGGAGAAAACTGCTCTCATAAAGGTCTTGAAGTCACACAAGCAAGCAATTGCTTGGAAACTCTCCGACATTAAGGGTATCAACCATGAGTTTTGTACTCACAAAATCTTGATGGAGGATGACTTCAAGCCAGCAGTCCAACACCAGAGAAGGGTGAATCCTAAGATTCACGAGGTTATCAAACAAGAGGTTCTCAAACTTCTTGATGCTGGTTTAATTTACCCGATCTCTGATAGTCCTTGGGTCGAGCCCCATCCACCGTGTTCCTAAAAAGGGTGGCATAACTATTGTCACAAATGAAGAAAACGAGTTAATTCCAACTCGATTGGTTACAGGATGGCGTGTGTGTATTGACTATCGCAAGTTAAATGAAGCCACCCGTAAAGACCATTTTCCTCTACCCTTCATGGATCAGATGCTTGAGAGATTAGCAGAGGCGAGTACTATTGTTTCCTTGATGGTTTCTCGGGTTATTTTCAGATCCCCATTGATCCGCTGGATCAAGAAAAGACCACATTCACCTGCCCATACGGAACTTTTGCCTACTGACGTATGCCTTTTGGCCTATGTAACGCTCCCCCGCACGCTCCAACGATGTATGATGGCAATTTTCCACGACATGATCGGGGAAACAATGGAGGTGTTTATGGATGACTTCTCGGTCATTGGGGACTCATTTCAAACATGTCTCTCCCATCTAGATAAAATGCTAAACGGTGTGAAGACACCAATCTTTGTCTAAATTGGGAGAAGAGCCACTTTATGGTCAAAGAAGGCATAGTCCTTGGCCATAAGATTTCCAAAACCGGGATTGAGGTAGATAGAGCAAAAGTTGATGTTATTTCTAAATTGCCTCATCCTACTACCGTCAAAGGTATTAGGAGTTTTCTAGGTCATGCCGGGTTTTATCGTAGATTCATACAAGATTTTTCTAAAATCGCTCAGCCTATGACCCATCTTCTTGAAAAAGATGCTCCTTTTATCTTCTCTCCCGAGTGCATCGAAGCTTTTGAAACATTAAAGAAAAAGCTTACGGAAGCACCCATTCTAGTTGGCCCCGATTGGGATTTACCCTTTGAGCTCATGTGCGATGCAAGTGATTTTGCTATCGGTGCAGTCTTGGGGCAACGTAAAACCAAGCATTTTTAGCCTATCCACTACGCAGTAAGACTTCGTGAAGCTCAAACCCATTACACCACTACAGAAAAAGAATTATTAGCTGTGGTGTATGCGCTTGAGAAGTTTCGGCCATACCTAATCTTGACCAAATGCGTGGTGTATACGGATCACTCGGCTCTCAAATATCTCTTTGCAAAACAAGATGCAAAGCCGAGATTGCTCCGTTGGGTTCTCCTCCTGCAAGAATTTGATATCATTATACGTGATAATAAAGGAGCTGAGAACCGTCACGACCACCCGTCTAGAAAACCTCACCGAATGTGTTCGAGAGAAAGGAAATAAATGAAACATTTCCTCTCGAAACACTCAATGTGGTTTCTTTTCGTGGAGACTCTTCTACCCCATGGTTTGCCGACTTTGCAAATTACCATGCGGGTAACTTTGTGGTGAAAGGGATGTCGTCCCAACAGAAAAACAAATTCTTTAAAGATGTAAAACATTACTTCTGGGACGACCCCTACTTATTCAAAATTTGCGCGGATCAAGTCATCAAGCGATGTGTGTATGGTCAGGAAGCCAATGACATTCTCAAGGCTTGCCATTCGGACCTCGGGGACATCATAGCCCCAACTACACCGCCAAGAAGGTGTTTGATTGGGATTTTATTGGCCCACGATTTACAAGGATGCCCACGAATTTGTCAAAACCTGTTACGCTTGTCAACGTCACGGAAATATCTCACAAAGAAATGAAATGCCGCAAAACGCCATTCAAGTGTGTGAGATTTTTGACATCTGGGGCATTGACTTTATGGGGCCATTTCCTTCATCTCGAGGAAACAAATACATACTCGTGGCCGTTGACTATTTGTCAAAATGGGTTGAAGCTAAAGCTTTGCCTACCAACGATGCCCGAGTTGTTGTGAAATTCTTAAAATCTCTTTTACTAGGTTTGGAACTCCACGAGCTATAATCGTGATAGGTGGTGCGCATTTCTGCAATGACCAATTTGATAGAGTCATGCAAAAATATGGTGTAACTCACCGTCTCTCTACTGCGTACCACCCCAAACAAGTGGGCAAGTGGAAGTTTCTAACCGAGGGATTAAAGAATTCGGAGAGGACAGATGGCGAAAACCGTGCCTCTTGGTCGGATAAGCTAGATGAGCGCACTCTGGGCATTCGTACGACTTATAAAACACCCATCGGTGTACTCCATACAAGCTAGTGTACGGAAGGCATGTCATTTGCCCTTGAGCTTGAGCACAAGGCATACTTGGGCCTTGAAACATGCCAACTTCGATATTCAGACTAGTGATCACGGAAAGTTCAAATGAATGAATTAAATGAACTCCGTGATCAAGCATACGAGAACTCTTTGATCTACAAACAAAAGACAAATAAGATTCATGACTCAAGATCAAAAACGCGTTTTCAACGTCGGTGATCGAGTCCTTCTTTTCAACTCAAGATTGAAGATTTTCTCGTGAAAACTAAAATCCCGCAGTGCGGACCATTCACCATCACTAAAGTATTTCCTTATGGAACCATTGAGTTATCTCAACCCGATGGTCCAAACTTTAAAGTGAATGGTCATCGATTGAAGCACTATTTTGGAGAGGACATTCCTTATATGGTTGTCCCGGATCTACAAACTTTCCCCATGAACCAATAAATGCGGGGATCGAGTCAAGCTAGCGACTCGGGAATCAAAAACAGTAGCATGCCATATGGGTTTTCACCCATATTTCTGACTTCTTTCTACTTTCTACCACCCTAGTGTGGGGGAGTTGCCCCCCGCTGTTGCATATAAAGTATTAAAAAAAAAAAAAAAAAAATCTTCTTGCTAAATAATGGCCGTAGTATTTCCCTTTTACGTTCTATGTTTCCGCATAACCGCCGGTACTTTGAATATTGAGGGCAATATTCATTTCTAGTGTGGGGGAATTCTCACGAATTTTATCATGTAATTATACCGCCTAATTCCCCAATTTTTGGCCAAAATTTTTTTTGGAGTAAGTGTTTTTCACTTACTCAGATTATGGTTATCGATCCGCCATGTCTAATAAACAAAAGGATTGGCTAATCGAGGAGCAACGGCTCTTGGTAAAGATTTCTCAAATCCGTTGACGGCTTGCAATTTGCCCAAAATTGTATGGTGTTCAACTCACCATATCTTTAATTAGTGAAGAGTTGGCTAGCCCGCAAGTTTATGGCTTGTGGTAAAGGCAGTGGAAAACCATAATTGGTAATCAGCTCACCAAAGATAGTATATACTATCTAAGAGTTGGCTAGTCCGAAGCAACGGCTTCGGTAAAGACAAATCAAATCCGTTGGAAGTTGGTGATTTGCTCAAAATCATTTGGTTATCGGTGTACCAAGGTTCTTACTTGAACTGAAACATTTGGCTACTCCAGAAGTAATGGCTTTTGGTAAAGAGACTCAAATCCATTAAGTTTTTCTCAAAAGATTGCTAGGGACTAGCAATAGTTTAGTGTGGGGGATTGATGAGTGTGTAAATACTCATCATTTTGGTCAAATCAATCGCAAAACACTTAAAATGCTCGAAATGCATCAAAATCTTGAAAATATCTCAAAATTGCATTTTATATGTTTCAGATGCAAAATGTTTAAAATCAGATGAAAATCGAGCTAAGTTTGCATAATTGGCAGTTTAGTCCCCGACTTTCAAATCTTGTCAAAAATAGTCCCTGAGCATTCATTTTAAAAGAAAAGTCACCAAAGGTCCTTTTGAAATCATAAGTTGTCATAATTAGTCCTTTGGTGAAAAATTTCAAAAGTTTTGAGAATTTACAAGTTTGGTCCTTCAAGTCTCAAAATTGGCAAAAACAGTCCTTGGAAGTTTGAAAATGTCTTTTATGGTCCTTGTACTATTGAAACTTGTCATAATTGGTCCCTTGAAATAATTTTGCAAAATGGCAGATTTGGTCCCTTGGTTTTTGTGGAATTGCAAAAAGGTCCTTATGTATTAATAAACCAAACATGACCCTTGAGCCCCATGTCAAAACAGCCATGAACCATAACTTGACCCTTGACCCCCCTTTTTGACCCCCTGCCCATTAATATATCACCGGTCAAATATGGTCAAACCAGCCACTTTCTTCCCTCTTTTTTCTTCCTTCTTCACCCACTCACCTGCAAACTCAGTCCTCCCCTCACCTCCGACTCACAACCCACACCTTATCCCTCCACCTCACCCAACAATCCAAAATGCATTTAAAGTATCTCCTTCCTTGCACTCAAACCCCATTTGATATCTCATTTTGGCGCCAAAATCTCATCAACGGCCAATATCTTCTCCAGTGATCCTATGGCCCCAAATACAAGTGGGAAATGCTCAGAGATGAGAGAGAAGACCTTTTGAATATAAATAGAGGAAGAAGAGAGAGTAGAAAGGAGTACTTAGTTTAATTTTTTTTCACATATATGTCGTTTTTAATATTAATGTTTTAATTTAAGTTTAAAGCTGTAATCTTCTGTTCTTATGTACTCAAATTAAGTTATCTTATCAATATAATCTGTTTTCAAGTATTAATTCAAGGTTTCATTTAAGTTTCATGTTTTCATGTTCACTGTTGCAAAATCCAGTTTCAAGCTCCCACATTCAAGCTTTTAGTAGCCTATTTTCAAATTTAAATAAGCTTATTTAAGCTGTTTATAGCTTTTAGTAAGCTTATAAAACAGATTCAATCAATATTGGTATCCAGTCAACAAAAATCAAACCTTGTTGAAATTTGGTTCAAGCAGTCTTGGAAGTGGATAATGGTGATGCAGAGTTGGTTTTGGGTTAATTCAGAGTTATTTGGGTTGATATATATAGGATAGTGGTTCTTTGTTTGATTGATCTCAAGCCATTGTGGCTAGGACCTCATGTGAGTATCATATTCTTTGGTCTGTTTGAATCCATGTTTTATTGCTAGTAAGCTTTAATCCTGATAACTAATGCAATATAATTTAGCTTAATAACACTAGTATAATTGGTATTTTTATCTCTGTGTATGTTTTGAGTCATTTTGCATAACTGTCATAACAAGAGCAGTTGAGTTTTAGTATTATGAGTATTAGATTTCTTGCATCAGTTAGTTGATTTAGTGAGATTAGGATTTGATTTGGTGAATTCCAGTGGTTTAGCTGCAAGAAGTCTAAGAGTAAATTGCATTTTAGTCACTTTAAAGTGTGTTTGGATCAGTTAGCATAAGTAGGTTTGAGCTTTGGCTTATGCTTAAAATATGTCTACTAAGTCTCCTTTAGGCACATTAGGATCATTTGAGTCATTCATTTGTGCATCAAGTGGTAGAAGTCAAAATCACCTTTAAACTGTCTTAATTTCATGTCTGTTGGAATTTTATAAAATCAAAAACTTGTTTTGTGTTTAGAATTCATAGAGATAGCTTGCATTAGTTTCATTTCACCTTAAAACATCAATCTCAGTCCATAAATTGGTCTCAAATCTGACAAAAGTCAATATATCATTTATGCTTATAAAGTCAAAAGTGAAAAACCAGTTTTGACCCAACCTTTGTTGAATTTTCATGTATTCATTTTTGGTTCAAATTCATTAAAACTTTGGGATATTCTAGTTAAGCTGGTCAAGAATTGGAAAGTGATTTTTGGAAATTTTTTGTAAGTCCTTATAAGCTCCAAAATAGCTTGTCAATTTGGTAAAGTCCCATTGCACTGAGTATACGAGTGTTACGCGAGTGTTATCTAGAGCTTGTCACAAGCTCATTAGAGCTTATCTTGGTCTGAATTTTGGTTTTTAAGTAGCTAGCCAGGTCTAGTTTAGGTTCCAACATCTGGTTTTCAGTTTCAGCTTATTTAAGTGGCTTATTTTCAAGCCACAAAGTGGTAGCTAAAACCTGTTTTTGGCTTTTAAGTCAAATCATCAAATCATAGCAGTTTGCATTTTAGAGGTTTAGGATAGTTGTAATAAGTTGCTTTTGAGTAGTTTTAACATATTATAGCTTCTGTATCAGTTTGGTGCTCATTTGTAGCCTTTGGCTTATTTCAAGTGCTTATTTATAAGCACTTGTCACTGCAGTTTCATATTCCTACACATAAGCTACTGTTTTTATATTTTCATAGATTCAGAATATTAATTTAGACTTTTCCTGAATTTTTCATATTTTTCTAGCATTGTTTGCTATTTTTCTTCATTTAAAACAGTTTTAGGCATTTTTAATTAGCTTTTAATACAATTAAATCAGAAAAGTTTTAAAAAAATAAGTTTTCATTTTTCCTAGGTTAAGATAAATATAAAAAGTCAAAAAATATTTTTCAGATTTTTCTTAGTTAAATTTGTAATTTTTAGCAATTTAAGTAGTTTTAAATAGTTTTTAATTCATAGAAAATAGAAAAATAATCAGAAAAATACAAAATTAGTTTTGAAAATTCTCTTTAGTTATTTTAGATTTTTCTAAGTCATAATTTCATTTTTCTAGCTTTATTTCATATTTTCTTGTATTTTAGGGTATTATTAAATAGGTAAAAATAGTTTTTAATTAATAATAATTAGATAAATAGTTATAAAAATAATTTTCTTTTTCTAAAAATTTTCTCTTATCATTAGGTTTGTAAAAATGTCATTTTCATATTTTTAGGATTAATATTGTTTCAGTTCACATTTTCTTTTGTACGTCACGTAGTTTTTAATTTAAGTTTTATAAAAGAAAAATCAAAAACATCATTTTAAATATAGTGATAGCGTTTATTTAATATAATTTAGCTTTTAATTTTCTTTAATTTGCATTTAAGCCCTGTAATTTATAAACTTTTTCTTTAGGTTTAATCAATCATATCTCTTTTCTGTTCAAATCCTCTCGATCACTATTCGTTTGATTATTCTCGCGGCTCGTTGGGACATAACGACACGGAGAAACACTATACTCTCCCGGACTTCATTGCATTTGGTTCCAGACTGTTTGAAGTTTGTTACGGTTGACCATTCACAAGTGGTCAGCTTGTGTGCCAAAACTTGACCGTCTGGGAGCGAATCAATGGTTAAGTCGTAATTATTTTTATAAAGGTTACGGCGTAACATGGCAATTTAGTTACGCCGTAGAGATAATTACGGAGCGGATAAAAATATACGGTCGAAGAGTTACGGCGTAATTCGGTAATTTAATTACGCCGTAATCATTAACTTGGGCGCTAAGGAGTTGAAGTCCCGTGGCTAAATGAAGATAATATTTACTCCGAGGATGAAAGGTAAAAATAGCAAGTACGATCGGGGACTAAAAGTGACAATTCTTTTGAAGTTTATCTACTTTCAGGACTAAAAATTAAATGAAGAAGAACGATCAGGGGCCAAAAGCGTCATCTAGTGCAAATAAGTTTCATATAATATTTGGCTAGTTAAAATTACGAAGTTGTGAATTTACTACGTAATTGAAATGATAGGTTACAGCGCAACTTAGTTACGACGTAACTAATTATTTTAGTTATGTCGTAATTTTTCGAGATCTGAATTTATTTGCGCCGACATTAGTTACGGCGTAATTAGCCCTTAAGGTTACGCCATAACCCTATCGGGGCTTATAAATACAGCCCTAAATCTGCATTTTTGAGTATCTCTCTTCACCCCTCTCCCAGGGGTCGATTAGGGCACCACTCCAGGGTATTTTCCAGTAGTCCGAAGCCAGTTTTGAAGGAAGAATTCACTCGTAATCATCATCATTATTAGCTCTACATCAAGTAATTTGTATCAAACATTATGTTCAATTCAATATATGATTTATTCATTTTTGTTGGTATGATTTACTATATGTTTGGCTAAGCACCCTGGTGCTGGCCTAGTTATGATTCCTTAATTGTTTTGTTTACGTTTACTTTATTTCCGTACAATTATTTCTAAGTGTATGCATGCATAGTTTATTGGTAGCCACCCTTGGTTCGGTAGTTTTGAATGGTGGTAGAGGCCAATTGCCTAGGAGATATGACCAACTGACCCTAGGTAAGCGGACTGAGACGGGAAGGGTAAGATATGACCAACTGACGACCCTTTCTACTTGTGCGATTTGACCAACTGATCACATATCGTTTGGATGAACTTAAGAATTAGGGAGTAAGTGTCTAAGTTCCTAACGGCCGGGCACTCACTATTATAAATCTAGCATGTAGCGGTACTTAATGACTCGGATTAGGGGACCAGGAACAACAGGACTTATGGCCGGATTTGATTTCTCCGGTGGTGGCATCTTTGCTGATAGGTTAGGCGAATTGACCAAATGTTGTCCTCTCGACTTTGACCCCACCTGAAGTAATTGGAAGTAAGTAGTCGTAGACATAACTAGCTAGTAGGATTAATTAGGTTAGCACCCTTCTCCTTCATTGATCACATCTCTTGCCTTTATTTGCTTTCTTGTCTTATTAGTTAATTTATTATTTCAATCTTAAAAGCAATTAAAATCGTGACATAGACTTGAGTTAATTTCCGATCCACATAGCTGTTGGGACGACCTCGGCTTTACCGATTACTACACTACACGCGACCGGGTACAATGCCCGTTAGTGCACTAGGGTAGACCATAGGTATAGCGAGACACTATAAATATTAAGACCTGGTCAGTAAAACCTGCATCAAGAAGAAGTATTAAAACAAGAGTTAAACTCCTTACAAGAAAAGCTTTCTAAAACTGCTAAGCAAAAACAGGAACTTCAAGAAAATGTTAAATTGCTTAAGCAAGAATTCAATGCTAAGGAATCAAAACTTTTGAATGATTTTTCCAATCTAAAAACTTTGAAAAACAAGCTCGAAAATAAGTTATACGTACAAGGGAATACCATTCAGACTACTCACTTGATCTCTAAGCATAGAGTCTTAAGCGATAAGCATAGCATTCTCTTTGTTGTGGAACCTAATCGAGGTTGTTAAACGGCATTTTAGAGCCCATAATGTAATCTATGATGGTAATGAGATTCTTAAACCTAGACAGAAACCTATTTGCGTTGAGTGCGAGGAAGATAGAAAACTAGATGATGCATCTAGGGAGAAAATGAATAAGAAGCTAGAAGATCCTGAATGTAAAGAGAATAACATAATGATCAAACCCCATGATTACAAAAGGAAAATGAATTTCCTTGAACAAGTTCAAGCCTCAAACGTTGTTAACAACCGAACAAGTGTTCTGGAAAAAGGATTTAGATAAGCAAAAGGCAGAGAATCTTGTTGTAACAAACCCTTCCCTTAGGAAAATGCTTGTGGTATCCTCCGAATACACCAATGCATTTAGTTCCTAGAACTATTGCCACTAAAAGCAAGACCTTAATCAATCAATATGTTATTTTCAATTATTTGTTGATTTTGAGAAAACTTGTAAGAAAAGGATCACACCCATCGGGATAATGAAGGGAAAGGGTTTTGAGCAAACTAACGAATGCTATTTAACTGAGGTCATGCCTTTCTTTAAACAACTAAAAGATCAATTTCAGAGTCTTAAAAAGGGGTTGGATTCAGATATTAAAGAAATGGAAAAGGAATTTGATGCAGTGATAGTTGAGGTTAGTGACTATGAGCGAGAATTAAAATATAATGAGATTGAGAGGAAGAACTTGCATACATTGAATGAGAATCTTATTTCTAAATGTATTACTCAAGATATGTTTTACATTGCTGAATTGTTCCATTAATGCTTCTCAATTTCATGAATTATCTGTTGCTTTGAAAGTCTCCCATGATCGCGTCATTGAGCTTGAAAAAACTAACTCTAAACTGCATGATAAAGTTGAACAGGATGATCATGATAAACTGGTGAAACAGTTTTCTAAATTGGAAGTTGAGCATCTTGCTTTGCAATTAAAATATCAACATCCGAAAGAAAATGTTAAAACCTCAAATATCAAGGCATCCTTGGATGCTCTCAATTTGATCACGTTTTTGAAATTAGCAAACGTGATGAACATAATCGAGCTCATTGTAACACGATCAGAAAGTTGAAAGCCCAAATTTCTCAATTAAAGGGTGAAAAGAACAATGTGACTGCTCCCAAATGCCTCCTCCTTTAGATTCTCAAGATTCTCAAACTTTTCATCTTCAAAGCTTAGTTAATGCTTTACAAAAGGAAAACGAGAGTTTTCTAGAAGAAAATGAAAAAGTTAAACGTCATTTTAAAGAGTTATATGATTCAATAAAAGTCACCGTGACAAAACAACGAAAAATAACTTCTTTACAAAAAGAAATTGAGAATCGGGGAGTCGGAAAAAGGAAACCTGCCACTTGTTTTTAATGAGAATGTTGCTTCAAAGTCATCCTCATTTGCAAATATCTTGGTATTAAATACATTCCTCCTTATCTTAGGAATAATGAACATGTGTTTCATAACTATTGTGCTCACCTTAAGGATAGTCTAGAATGTCTCAGTGAGATTGTGGAAGAGGATTTCATTAATAAACTTATTGATAGAGAAATTAGGTTTGCTTGCATTCAGGCCAAACGATCTCAAGAGCTGCTAGAATGTTTAATTGCAACATGTCCTAAATCCTTAGGTGCGAAAGGTAAAGCTGTGATGACGTGTTCTATGCCTAGTGCCAAGCATACAAACCATTCTATGGTTTTAAGAAAGTGCTAATGTGCCTTCAAGTAGTTCGGATCATCCTGCGTCTAGTTCAAGATGTGCAAAAAGTAGATCAACCAACTAATGTTCCCATAATTCCCTCTACAGGAGTAATCAGTGACATTAAAGCAAGCGGGTCAAAGCCTCCAGGAAATATCAAGCAAGATAGGATTCACCGAAACTACTCTACTTTGTATGGTTTGTGAAGTTGTCTACATATGGAAGAAGAATTGTTGATGATGGAGAATGAACCATTGATAAACCGCTGCATGTTCCCCTAAAACAGAGATTCACCGAAACCAAAGTTGTCTTTACACATTCAAGCTGACATTGTTTACGGTTTAGTCTTGATTTTGTAAAAACCCGCGAAAGAATATATTTCTCGGTTTAAATCATAGATTTGTAAAACCCCGTAACAATGAAAACATCCCTGTAAAAGTAATGTGCATTTTCGGATCTATCTCTCGGTTTATTCTTGGTCTTGTAAAATCTCGCGAAAGAAACTATTTCTCGGTTTAAACCATAGAATTGTAAAATCCCGCGATGATGGAACCATCCTGGAGAAAGGAAAAGTATTTCTGGAACTTATCTGACGCTGGAGCTACGGTTTCTACTTAGGGATAAAATGGTGTACTTCATGAATTGGGTGATTGTTTGGATTGTCTTCTTGGCAGTTTGGTTATTTCAAAGTTTTACGGGGTTATGTGTTTTTAACCATGGACGAGATGATACCATTATCATAGGTCACTTAAAACGTCAAAAGAGGCTAGATTTGAGCTTTGAACCACAAGATGTGACAACGGAGTTAATTCATTATTATCTATTTGAGGTTGAAGTGAAATATCACGGGCGAGTGTACTTAGTATCTGAAGGTACCGGGGATGGTTGGATGAAGATTCTTCGAGATCCTTGTTCTAGCTTTTAACATTTTAAAGGCGAAGACTTGGAAATCTAGTTATTTTTGGGTGATTTTTCTTTTTCTTTTTACCACCACAAAATAACTATCACTTTAAGGAGTTACGTTGTAGTGCTCAGTGTCACATTAAATTGTGGATTTTCAAGATGTGATGTACGTCTAATACTTGATGGTTGGTTGGTTGAAGAGTATAAAGTACTTAGAGATTCAAAGGGCATGAATTCTCGGCACCGCTCTTTGTTACATATGTGCAAGTTTAAGTCACGAGTTTGGGTTAATTTACTTCAGGGTCAAATTCATCATATTGGGTTTTCTCCATCAGCTGTCACGACAAAAAGCCCACTGAATGATAATGGGATTGATAACAAGTTTGCCAAGCGTAGTTGAAAAGAGAGAGATTATGACGTTTGAACACAACAGTTCAAGCCTCGTTCTCTAAAGAAAAGAAAAGTGTACGTCTCAGTGCGCTTTATCTTCGAAAGAAGAGAAATCTTCTTATGACGTTTGAACACAACAGTTCAAGCCTCGTTCCTAAAAAAAAAAGAAATGTGTACGCTTCAGTGCGCATTATCTTCTGAAGAAGAGAAATCTTCTTATTATGACCATTCTCATCAACATGCTTCATGCTTTTTCCATGCGCTTTCATCATCAAGTGAACTGGACTACCTTTGATAGTAATCTTATTCCACTTGCTCAATTAAAATGGCGATGGCGACATCATATGAAACCTTTGAGGGGGAGAAGTGTGAATAGACTACATTGTTGAAGATATTCGCTTGTTTAATCAAGAATGGCAACTCCGTATGCAATTCTTGAGGGGGAGAAGAAGTGTGAATTTACAGCATGTTGATTGACTTCGGAGTATAAATGGTCATACGGCTCCTAACTCATGTAAGAACCGAGCTTCTTCTTATCGGGTCATCTTTACATGGAGTTTCTTCTAAGAGCCGTTGGTTGACATCTTCTCACGGACTGATGAGTTTAACGACAATGTGCTTCCAGTTGCAAGGCGGATTTCCTTGATGAACATCTTTATTTTCTTGTTTGATTGGAAGGGATTTGAGTTAAGGGGATTTGCTACTTGTAAGTTAATGGGAATGCATTTGGTTAGTTGAATATGTTAACTTTCTGATCCCCAAACGGACAATCTTGAAGAAGGTCGAGTCTATAGTCTGTTCTACATTTTCTGCTGCATGTTAGAAGACTAAAGACGAGTTGCATTTGGTTATCCAAAAACTTCTTCTTATTCAAGGCATTTATCTGAAGGATTTTCAGTTTAGGGGAGAGCACTAATTGGGGGAGAGTGAAATGTCAGATTCATCCCCTAATTAGACTTGCTCACAATGCTCTTCAGCAACTTGATTCTCACAGATACATCTGAGCTAATGATGTTCTTCTCATAAGATTTCTAGTATATGGGCTTTCAATGTGTTGCTGATTCTGAAGTATCAAAACGCAAGGGGAAGGAGACGCATCTAAGCGAGTAAACTTGATGAACTTAATACTTCTAAGTGATTGAAGAAATCCCGGGAAGACAAATGTCATTACCGCAGAGAAACTCAAGGTTTGACTCATGGCGTTTAGTGGTCTTATTCCAACTATGTGGGGGAAGAGATGGAAGAGTTACTTTTTGGTGATAAAAGAGGTACACAAGTGTGTGATGATTTCGATGTTATCGCAATCATCAGGGGAGAGAGATTGTGTACATTGGGGATGCTCAGTTGTTTTACTTGAGAGCTTAATCAGTGATTTAGTAATAATCACTTATCCCGGAGTTGACATCTGAAGAGATGATCAGTGATTCAATCTGCTACTTCAATGTTATCGGTTATTCTCTCTTTGGGCGTTTGGGTACTTCGGGTTCTTGAGCTTCATACACTTTCTTCAGGGGAGATAAAAGTATACTTCGGGGTTATTCTTTGCATATCGGACTTAATCTGCTACTTCGATGTTATAAGTTTCTCTGTCTTTGGGTATATGTGTATTCGGGTTCGTGAGCATTTATTCTAAGAGACTGGCTGCATCAATTCAACTATTTGGGGGAATTGGTCTCTTGACACCTTTTGGGGATGCATCGCTTCAGACTTCAGTGGAAAAGAAATATGAGAAGATTCATTCAAGTGTGAGATGATACGTTGCTATTCTATCTTGATGATATAACCCCGAACGAAGAATCACAAAAAATATTTTTTTCTCAAGACATGTCTTCTGGTATCGATAACATCTACGGTCTTAGAAATGTCATTCAATAATGGCACGGGACCATAGATGAAGTTCGAGTAGGAGGTGTAAATATTTTTTCCAAAACATGTCTCAAAATATGGCTTGCAGTTATTTCAGACTGTAACCCGTGCTTAAACCATGGTTTGCTATTATTTCAGATAGCAACCCGCTCTTCAAAAGGGAAAGTGCTACGTTAAAACAATTTTCATAAATATCGTGCACTTATCCTAAAACAAAATGAGGAAAGCATGTCACCAAAAGGACTACTGTTCCTACACAAATGTTTTTCTTTCTAAAAATTCTTCAGAAAAATATTTGTTGTTTTTCAAAATGGTGGAAAACGAGTTGTTTGAAAAATCAATCAGAATTAGAGTTTACATAAATTTGCAAAACCCAATAAATGACTTCAGCAGGGTTAAAGTTTTTCATAAAACGAGTCATTGATTGAGGGGGAGAATGTTTTCAAATTTATATCATCTAACGAGCTTATATAATCATCCTATGTGCTTAACTGAAAAATATGTTTGCCTATGTTGAAGGACTAGGAATCTAGGATATGATTGTTAGGATTAGATGATTAGAGTTTGATGAACACATAATTCCCATGCCTTATTTGATCTGATTGATATGTTGGATTGACTTGTATTAGTCAATTGCTGTTTGGGTGATGTCGACCACCATATATCTGTATGTATGTTTACTAACGTATGCATATATCATGGTATAAAAGAATGTTCCCAATCCGGATCCCATAAAATAAGATGATTGGATGCCTAAAGGAAAGGGCAACTATTTCTTGGGTCGACAAATGAAGAAACAGAGCTTAATTGGATCTCTATGGAAAGTTGGCATGATAAATGCAACGTTAGAGGTCTTACTGCATCAGCAGACGATTTTCTTCCAGCCTCTCAGCAACAACAAAAGCAACTTGTGTTCTACTCCACCTAACGTATCTTTGTGCATGAAATGTAGTGGATGATACCATTTTGAAACAATTTTGAAATCATTGTTTTAAAAATGGAAACACATTGATTTGAAAATAAATTGGGCTTATATTATGGAAATCAACCGGACTTCATTTTTATCAAAACTTAAGTCACTCAATCAACGACTACGGTCATCGGTTGAGGGGGAGAGTGATTTAAAATTAAGTATTTTCAAACAATATATCATCAAAAGAGTCTGTTTGTACAAAATAAGTGGTGATCTAAAGATTTAATGTTATGTCATGGTATGATTTTCTTTAAAACTCAAAGATCTTTCGAAATGAAATTTTTTCTATTCTTGTTTGATTGTGAAATTGTTTTATTTTACTTAAACATCTCTTAAAAACTATCATACCTGACACTAACAATCTTTAATGTCTAAAATTGATCCTTATCTGTTATTTTTTCAAATGTAAATCATGCCACGTCTTTCCCCAAACTTTTCTAAATAATTTAAATCAATTAGGATCACAAATCTCAAAAGGTTTGAAATTTTTGATCGGGGGAGAGATCGTGATTTTAAATCTCTAATCTGTTTTAGTCCTTTAAAGGCACTCCTACCTCCATGTTCCAAACGATTTCAATATATGATGCACATGATTGAGAAGGAGCATTTAACCTAAAACCAGAAGAGTATTTAAACAAGGCCACATTTTCTCCCATGTTTTCCAAACCTTATTAAATCACTTGGGATCCAAAATCTCAAAGGGTTTGATATTTTTGATCGGGGGAGACTTTGTGATTTAATTATGAAATCTGATAAATGATGATCGATTTGATTCAAAAGTGCAGGCTGCTCTCCCATATGTCCTAAACGCTTTCGAATCTCGAAGCACATATTGAGGGGGAGCATTTCAAAAGAAAATAAACTTTCAAGGTACAAAGATTTCTATGTTTCAACATAAAGTACCTTGATTGATTTTCTAATGGTTTTCTATATGGCAGTGTGATCGTGAAAGTACTTCTAAGAACTCTTTCCTCTAAGTGTTAAATGATTTCACAACCAACTCACATTTTGAGGGGGAGAATTTACCAAGAAAATCAAATGGCTTTTTCCACAGAAATTATGATCAAGAAATTATTTCAAGAACTCTTGCCTCCATGTGCTAAACAATTTCAAAATCATATGCACATGTTGAGGGGGAGCATTTCTAAATGATCAAAACAGTTAAGGTACAAAATGCTTTGATTTTATATCACAAGTACCTTGATTGATTTTTCAAATGATTTTTCAATTGGTTTCAAGAAGGAAAGAACAATAACAAAATACCGACAAATTTACTTTATGCATGGTATTATAAGGATGGTTAGGTTAGGTATTCGTTCCCACGATCCCGCCAGAGCCGGAGGGATCTACCCAGGGACAATCCACTAGATAGTGTAGAGTCCTTAGGTATGATAAAAAAAGGAGAAAATGAGAATATGGGAAGAGTGCCGACTGAGACAGAGCTAGTACTGGAACAAACCCAACAAGGTTCTTGTAATGAAGTCTCGGTAAGCACTGAAGGGGTTGAAGAATGAAAAAGAAATGAAATGAGAAAAGGGTGAAAAGAAATAGCCCTCCAATAATTCAACCTTAGGGCAGAAACCGGGTTTAATTCATATGCTACTAGTTGTTACTAAGGTAACGCCAAGTTCCTCTTAAAATGGCTTGTTTCATTCTCACGGGGAACCTACATAATCTATCGACTTTCTCTTAGAGATTGTTGATATTGAAGAAGGAGACCCTCTCCCTAGTCTCCGGCATAGGAAACCAAATGTGCACAATTGAGTCTAGAGCCAAGAGATCATCCAAAATATCTCATTAGAACACAAAATTAATGAAGACTTGCTATATCACACAATGTGAAAAGTAAGAATATATTAAGAGTCCTACGCATTATCCTTGTGGTATTGCCAGAACATCCGAGTGATATGTCAAATATTCACAATGAAGATGGAAATCCTTATAGAGCCAACATCAAACAAGCTCTTGGTGGGTGACATGTGAGATCTTGCAAAAGATCAAGCTTGTGAGAACTGGATAGAAACAATGGGGCGATTCATTCTTGATTCAACCTTGGTCCAGGAAATGAATTGACAGATACTTTTGGAAAAACCGTTCGATGTGCAAATCATCTTTTCTCTAGCACATAGAATATTTATTCATGTTTTCAAACAACAAAAAGTATCTCTGATTGAAAAAATACTTTTGGAAAAACCGTTCGATGTGAAAATCTCTTCTTTTCTCTAGCACATCGAATGTGTATTCTTTTTCAAATACATAAAGTATTTCTGATTGAAAATTGATCTTTCTTATAAAACCTTCGTCGTATTGCAAAAATCTTTCTTCTAAGCAATACGCGATTGTTTTCAAATCAAATTTTCATCAATAAGTGAATCTCAATTCGCTGGTTCACTCACTCCGTGTTGTCTACTTTGGGCGCTCGGTTTGAAGCGGCTAGATCAAGCTGCGAAACCCTGTCAAGGATATTCTTTGGAATTATACCTGATCACATGCAGTATATATACTGATCAACGGGAAACCGTGGTTCTTGCAACTATATTCAACGAAAGTGAACAAAGACACTTCTGTGTGTTTTAGTGCTAATTGTTGTTTGCAGGAACATTGGACGGTTGCAGCTGATCGTTATTGAGAAGTCAATTCACAACCGCATGCTCACAGCTTACACCAATATATATGAAGAAAATCATGACAATCATAGACATACAAAGATGCTTCCGCTACTCTGACGAAAAGATGTCATGATCCAGAAAGTGTGAGCATGTCGGTCTAAAAGTCACAACATCACATGAAGGCAACACAATAAAGGGTGATCTAGAGATTTACTGTGGCTGATGATCTTAAAGAAAGCTCTAAGATCATCAAAGATGTGGATCAGTTCAAAGACCTCCACTAAAAGTACAAAGCAGTTGGACTTTGAAGAATCACTGCTAAAGCACAAAGAATGCAGACATTAAAGAATTGAAGTCTACGAGCTCGAGCATAAAGACAAAGATAGAATGCTAGGATTCAAAATGTAAATCATGGGGTGACCTCCCTTAGGGGGAGATTGTTAGGAATTGGAAATTCCATAAGGAAGTGTCAGTCACCCCAATTATTGTTTAGCATATCTTAGCTCGTAGACTTTACGTTATTTAGTAGTTATTAGCTAGTTATTAGTTAGTTAATTAGTTTAGAGCAACACCGTGGAGGAAGGACGAGTCTTTACCCACTGTATACCTGATCCACAGTCCGACAGGAGGACGTATTAGCTGTAACTATAAATACCCCTTCCATCCTTGGAAGGGGCAGTGCTTCTTAATCTAACATTTTCCTTTTTGTTTTAACTCTCTCTCTAGAACACCTTCTCTACTCTCTTCATCTCTCTAAACATGGCATACTTGTATTAGCACCATCCTAGACCACCCGAATCATCAAACAACATAAATAATGATCCTACAAGAAGAAGGTACGACGAGTACGATAGAATAGAAATGACGCAACCTAATGCGTATATGATTATCTTAAAACACGGCTCATACGATAAAGAAGATGATAAAAGATAATGTGTCGTAGTTTTCGTGGATTATTCGTATCGTTACTTTCAAAAGTCCATTATCAATATCTCAAAAGTTTAGTTTTAATGTTTCGTGTGGTGGTAAGAAACATAGACGCGATGTACAACTCACGCGAAAGGGAAGAAGATGTCGACATAGTCGAGACATACTAATTAGAACTCACGCCAAAGAGGGAAAGACATCGACCAAGTCAAGAAATACTGACAATACTCAAGCAAGTCAAAGAATAGGAAATGACGACATCTATTTATGTAATATAAATAGGTTAACTTTCGATAATTTTCCCATAATCCCAAACGTACATGTTTATCATAAAAGATAAGTTTCCATATCGCTTAATTAATAAAGGTTTCACAATCATTACTCGTGCTTAGACGAGTTTGTAATAAAATACTTCATATAAAGTATACTATAAAGTATGAGGAGAGTTATTTTACATACCAAACTTTTCTCACATACCAAGGGACTCATCTCCACCATCCATCTAAAAAGAAATCAATGGCTGAGATTAAAAACATTTTATTATTTCACCTATTTTTTATAATTTAAATATCTCTTAAACCGTTAATCGTTAAGTGAAAATATTTACACCATTGCGACGAGCATTTAATTATCTTTCTATAGACGGGCACTTTGATATACTTTCGAAAAAGAAAAAAAAAACTCGTTTTTTCACGTTTTTTCGTTATTTTTTTTCATTTTTTTACGTTATTAAAATTTACATGAAAAAATCATATATGATAAAACACTAAATTGAATATCACATGTGATATTAGTGTTAAATCATATATGATATGTAATATCACATGTGATATTATATTTTAATATCATATGTGATATTACACTGATATCACATGTGATATTACATATCATATATGATATTACACTAATATCACATGTGATATTCAAATTAGTGTTTTATCTATAACTATCTATAATGCATTTAGGACTTTTATAAATAGAAGTCTTAATTTTTTAAGCTTACAAATGTTACTATATTTAGTAATTCATATAATTAAATACTACAATACACTAATTACATTATAATGTACACTAATGACACATTAAATTTTAATATTAAAATGGATGTTACAAACCTAAAATAATGCAAATTTAAAGTTTTAAATTTTATCATATACATTCAAATTTTACTAAGTTCAAATGCATATAATTATGAAAATCTATATTTGTATTAATATATTTTACGGAAATTTAACCACACATTTATTTTTTAGAACTATCAAACCGGTAAACCGTCATATGCCGACTATCATTGTATACAGCTAAAAGGTTAAGATACGACTAAAACTGCATATTTAGTAACCCGCTGCTTTGCGCGGGTGCAATGCTAGTCATATATGATTTTTCAATGCAAATTTCAGTAGCGTAAAAAAACGAAAAAACTTAAAAAAAACGTGAAAAATACGAAAATAAAAATTTTGTCGAAAGTATATCAAAGTGCCTATTTATAGAAAGATAATTAAATGCTCGTCGCAATGATATATTTTTTTTCGCTTAACGATTAACGGTTTGAAAGATATTAATATTTGAAATGATCTTAAATAAAAATGGAGGGTGGAGATTTATCCCTTGGTATGTAAATAATTTTTTGTCCTCAAATGATCTTAAATCATAAAGTATTTTATAAAAGACGCGTTTGTTTATTCAATGTTTCTAAAACATTATGTCTTTAATAAATTGTTTACTCAAATCAACCTTTCCAAACAAGTTTATAAAAGCTAACACGTATTTATAAAATACGAGTTACTATCGTATTTAATTAAGGTTTATAATTAAGTAAAACCATATCTGTCAATAATATATAGTTACATACTTCATTATCAGTTAACATGTGAAAATGGAATATCCATGCTTATAGCGAAAAAAATATATTAAACTCACGTTGAGTCTAATATATTGTACTTGGTTAATTCAAAATAGGACCGACTTATAACCAATATGACTCGTATATCAAGTGTTACTCTAGTTTATAAAACGTAGTTGAAACTTATAACGTATACGTAATATTTGATATTAAATATTAACCACATATCTAGTCATACCATCCCTTTTCATAAGTATTTATTCGTTATTGAATCAAATCCAATATCGTGTATCACGATAGTTTTATTCCGGTATCGTCGCATATAATTAGCTCTATATGTAATCGCGTCGTTAATAATATATTATACGAGTTTACTTGTTGACATGTACTATTTACCATTTCTTTAATAATCGTTAATTCATATTAACAACCATTTACGACTTATAAACTATTATCGTGTCTTATCTAATTGATTCCGAACCAATTAAATCATATCGTGCATTAAGTCCGTTTAGTAACTTTATTGTCTAATTTCCTTTTTACCATGTTTACATTTACCAAAAACAATTACACACCTCTTGGTTTATATTTATGTTTACGATACTCTTAAAATGTCGAGACATCAACACCCTAGTCGGGTTGCGTTTAACCAAACCATGACCGGGACCTTACGGGTCTCGACTAGGAACAACCCATCATCAACCCCATATGGGTCTGATCCGTGGACACACGAAATAACAAACAACCCTTTTTATAATATCTACCCATTACCATTTGATTAGGACAAATGAAGCCAAAACAAGAACATGTCAACAATATCAAATTTGACCCGTATAATAGTCACGAACCATGGTCAAACTGGTCTGACCCGACCCGACCCGGTTACACATCCAAAACAGACAACAAACCAATCACCACACCAATTGTTCCCAACTCGCTCCTTTTCCACATGAATTTGTTATCAAGAAACGTTTTTATTTGAACACCACACGAAACACAAACATGTTCTAATCAGTTTACGAGACCATAATCCAACGTTTTTATATTTGCTTTAACTCTTGTATCCACGAAAACAACACAAATATTTTATATACGATTATCAATACATAAAATACAATATTATGATTTGGGGTTAAGCTTTACCGAGAGAAAAAGAGATATACGAGGGCTGTGATGGCGTCTTTACGAGTACTACTCGTAACCAAGACCAAGCAAGAACCTTTTTTAAAACGTTATCAATGAAAATCCTAATCACCGAATCATAAAATCTTAGAGCTAAGGAGCGTGTGTAGGATTTAACGCGCGTGTGGTACATAAACCTAACCACAAGAAACCGATCTATCATCTAGGATAGGCGGTGTAAGATATAGGGGTGGCCGGAGTCCGGCGACGGCGGCGACCCTAATTATGGGTAGTCGGATATTATGTTAGAGAGAGAGAGAGAGAGAGAGAGAGAGAAAGAATTGTGTTTGTGTGTGTTTTGAAGAGAGAGAAAGAAGGTGGATAAAATGAGGGAGTGTGTGAGGTGTGGGGTATATATAGTCCCAAGAGGGACCTAACATGTACATTTGAAACTCTAGGGGTGGCAGGGTAACTTATCCAAGGACCTATTATGTAACTTTTGTTAATCTTTTGATATATTAGGTCCGAGATTCGTTTGAGCTAGTAAACGACGGATTTTTGACTCGGGAGTTACGCCAATGTTCTTAGAATAATATTTCCAATAAAAATGACATTTAATACGACTCGTATCTCAAATTTGAAGGAACGATCACTCTAAATGTCGTTTCTCCATTTACGACGCGTTGAGGAAATTACGAGTTGTCACAGCCTCACCTCCTTAAAAGGAATCGCGTTCTCACGATTCAATTCAAGTTACTCGTTAGGGTCTAAAAGAGGTGAGTGCATACGCACGAGGATTCATCTTCACGATCCCTACAAGAATTTAGGATCTCTAAGAGTTTCGACGAACTTTGACGACAGGGATGCGACTTTACTAAAGTCGTCCGACTTAATGATGTATGATTTTGATAGGTCAACAAAGTTTAAACGCTCAAAGTTTTGGATTTCCCAGAGGGATAACAACTGCCTCATTGGCGAGTCATTTCATCCTATTTCGTACGAAATGACGAGAACACTACTAGGTCTTGATGGTAGCTCAAGGCTCCGAGCTACTGTTCTAACTCCATCAAGGATTTTTAGAAGGATCGATATAGTGAGGATTAAGCTTTCACGTTTACCAAACGCTTCACTCATTCTCATGGTGAATCTTCAAGCTTAACCTAGGTCATATCTGGGAAGTCAAGAGGTTTACGTTGTCTATGTCTCCTAACGGTTCGAGAGTAGCTTGCATGACCATCTCGCCTTTGGACGGTATGCTGGCAGTTTATCGAATAGGTTCGGGGTTAGTAAGTTGGGTATTTCCATTTCTACCCAACAATCGGAATTGGCACTTATGACCATAGAGGGTCTCTTACGGTGCCTTCGAAATACTAAAGCGATAGGTACGGTTATAGGAGAATTTGGCCAACGGAAGGTGTCTATCCCAACCATTGCCAACCTCGATAGAAGTCTATAAGATAATTTGGCCAACGAAAGATGTCTATCCTAACCGTTTCCAAACTCGATGAACGCGCGACGTGTCTACTAACGCTCAGATAGTTTCTTCACGTCGTCCATCAGTCTGGAGATGATACACTATAAGCATATCCATATCTGTTCTCTCGGCTCTAGGAAGTTATAGACGAAGCATGGGTGTGTGGCGATTGCCTTGATCGGAAAAGAATAGAAATCAACACATCTTGATGTACACGATCTTCCATACGTATAAAGAAATCTATTTGCTAACTCAGGCCTTCCGATCGCACTTCCTCCTTAAAGAGGATCGGAAGAAATCGAAGAAGGATCAGATATGTACTAAAATAATGAATCTTAGATAGAGAAAGCGAACCAAGGGGAGATTCCCCTTTCGATTGGAGTTCTATAGTGGAACAGAAAGTAAGGAGCTAGAGTTCGAAAGTGAGGACTAGCTCATAGGAGCGAAGCCACTTTACCAGAGGGAGAGGAGTGAGTACTCTCTCACCTCCTTAAAAGAAGATAGAGGGGTTCTCTAGTACTGCTATAACTATAGGAGGAGGGACGAGCAAAGTCGTCCATACTTTACATCTTAATGATTAGAGGGAGGTTAACAGGTTGGGTAGGACTACCAACAACCACTCAGGTAGAAGTGCGGGATCTACTTCCAAGGTTTTTTCTATGGCGTAGCTTATCGATCGGTTAAGAGGACCGAAAGGATAGCAAGTGTTTCTCGAAGGATGAGAGAATGATTAGGTGGTTGTCCCAAGGAACGTGGTTTAGGTTACTCCTTAGGATTTCAATATTTCCATTGAGCACGGAATCTATACTTGACGAGAAGTCTAGGAAGTTCAGAGTATGACTCTGTTAAAAAGTGTTATCGCTACTGGCAATCAGTCGGTTGACTCAGCATGATATTTAGGTTAGAGGCGGAAAGTACGACTCCTGAAGAGAGTATTGATTACTAACAGCAATCAATCGATTGATTCGTTAGTGCACTTGATACTTAACGCATGAAGGTACAATATTCGAATCCAAAGTCCTAATTCCCAAAAGAAGTTTGACTACTAATCGATATCAGATCAAATCCTAAATAAGAGTGAACGTCAACGACTCTAAGTAGGTCTACTAAAGAATTTCACATCGATGAAGTGTAGGGTACAACACCGATAGGAAAACATAGGTAGTACCGCAATCGGCGGTATGAAGTCAGCAGACTATCATTGATATAAAAACGTCGAGAGTTCAATGTTGTTAGAGCAACATCGATGGAACAATATCTACAGGATAACCTCGATGAACAACTTCACTAAAACAGGTCGTTAGAACGTTATCGTTAGGGATACCTAAATAGAGGTTAAGGTACAACACCAACAACATGAAAGGTACAACCTCAACTGAGGGCTGTTGACGAAGCAATGCCGACAAGACATTGTCGGTTTAGAATATGAACAACGTCGACTAGATGACGTCGTTTGAATCAACACCGAGTGAATGGTAAGGTTTTGGAAGGTTAAACAATAATCAATTCAAGACGAGGCTCGAGGTAGAAGTGTCGACAAAAGGATTACCAATGAAGCGAGGTTGAATGACAAATCCAACAAGATTACTAACGAAACGAGGTGGAATAATAATTCCAACAAGATTACTAACGAAGCGGGGCGGAATGATAATTTCGACAAGGTTACTAATGAAACGGGGTGGAATGATAATTCCGACAAGGTTACTATCGAAACGAGGCCGAATGACGATTCAAGGCTGAATGCCGATCATGGATCGAATGACGCTTCGAGGTCGAATGATGATTCGGGATCAAATGTTGATCCTAACAAGATTATCAATGAAACGAGGCCGAAATTTAATTCGGGGCCAAATGATGATTTGAAATCAAATGATGAGTCAAAACTCAGAACGAGGTCTAAAATCTCAAAATCCCAAACAAAACCAAAACCAAATCCAAAATAGCCCAAAATAATTCCAAACGCTCTAATAAGATCGACGAGGCTTATGACGATAAGCAACTCGGATGTAAACGGTGCCAATCGAGTCTAACCCGACTCAAGGCGAACTATGCTCGACGGTGACAAACAGGAATTCCGCATAAGTAGAGACGTATAGCGATGTTAGAAGTGTTACAGTTCGAGAGGTGTTGCGATGCTAGTGTGTCGTGTATGAGTGCGTGTTTCGTGATGTTAGGTGAGTGTGTGTGTCACCTAAAGGTCATCATTCCTAAAACAAATCTCTATCCCGGACATAATTCTGTTATAACTACTCCAAGTATCGCAAAATTCACCTCTAAGTCGGACATAGGTGATCAGTCCATGTCCCACTGTTGGAATCATAACTAAACCTTAATTCAAGTGTTAGTAATTTATATGTAATAGTTAGCTTAATATGGCCTTTATGTTAGTAATTAGCCTTAGGCTTATGTAGAAGGCCCATAAGCCTAGGCCTAGTCCAATAAGGAAAAGGATGGGAACTAGGAGTGTTGCCCTAGCTTCCCTCCTATAAATACTTTGTAATAACCCTCACTTGAGGGTTGGTTGTTCAATTTATCTCTCATTCACTCTATACGCATAACCTTTCTCTATTCATACGTGTGTGTTTGTTTGGTTCGTTGTTCAACCGATCACTCTCCTCTCTATTTCTTCTATTGTTACTTGTGTTGCATATTTGGGAACCTAACAGTGGTATCAATCGCCAAATAGTTGGGTGAATCGTTATTGTTCTTGAAGTGGGTTTTGGTCCTACGCGTAGAACATACGACTCGTGGTTTGATACTTTGGTTTGCTTAAAAACGCATTTTTTTCACTTTTTAATCCAATATTCTTGTACTTTCAATGTTTTAAGGTGTTAAAATAACTGTTTTTGGCATAAAGTTTCAAACTTTACGCGTAAATCGTTGTTTTTGAGCTTGATTTTTAACGAGGGTTTCATTATACGCATAACTGTTTTAGACGTTTTGGATCATCAAGTTTCACACTTTTGTGTTATTTTGGTGATATTGAAGCTATTTCATCACAAAAATCTGGTTTAGAAACATCTTTGGGAAAAAGTCACCTTACGAGTAGAACTACGCGTATGAAAACCTAGTTCTACGGCGTAACTTGCTCCTTGTTGGGATATGAAAGTGCTGAAGACATGAAAGTACTGAAGATATGAAAGTACTGTAGCCTGCAAAGTCTGGGAAAAGTCAAAGAGTCAAAGTCTGCTAAAGACAAAGTCAAAGTAATCGCACCTAAAAGTCAAAGTACTGCAAAGAACTAAAGAAATGTTATTCGTTTATGGAAAGTATTGTATTCTATGTTTAGATTACTTGTCGTACAAGGCTATCAATTGTAAACCGACTAGGATATCCTTGAGCCTATAAAAGGACTCCTAGATTGGCATTAGATGTACGATTGCTTACGAGTCTATGAGTTTTAGAGTTTACCAATTCACAAGTTAATTAGTGTTTTAGAAAGAAGTTCGATTATCTTAGAGTTGTATTAGAGTATCGCATAATAAGCGATTTAGAGTTTATAATAAAAGGTTATTCTTCTTAGCTTTGTTAAGTAAATTCCGCGTACTTGATAAAGATTGCTCAGTGTTTCTTTGTTAATAACTTAGGATTTATCCGAGGTTATTAAACCTTAACAAGCTAGTTAAGATAGTTTGATTAAAGTATATCGATCCTTCAAGTGGTATCAGAGCGGGTTTTGGAATGAAGAATTTTATATTAGGGCTACAGTTGTTGGACGCACTGTGAAGATTACTGAAGCATCTATTAGAGAGGATTTGCTGTTTAATGATAATGATGGTGCTATTCGTTTTGCCAAGGAATTGATTTGGGAAACTTTTGGGCATTTTGGTTATGAAGGTTCTTTAACGGAACAAACATTCAGAAACGTTGTTTTGTCCTCAATGGAAATTTTTGGTTCATGAGTTGCTACATTGCATAAGTGCTAAGAGTACTTCTTGGGAGCAATTCGGGTCCAATATAGCATCTGCTATGGTTGGGTTAGCTACGGATCGAGTTTTTAACTTCTCAAGGCTAATACTGGATGGGATGCTTTCGCATATCTCACATGGGTCTACTTGGCTAATGTACCCACGGTTTATACAGGTTTTCTTAAACAAGCAACTTTCTGATGTGCCAAAACCTACAGCTTTATTGCCTGTTATTGTTCAACAATCCAAGATTTTTACTTTTATGGCAAAAAGGAGTGTTTTATTCAAGGATCAAGATACTCCTTTAACAACTTCCATGATGGATGTTGTTCAGGCTGTTAGAACAGATGATGAAGCTGATCCAGCTAGTGAAAGTACTGCATCTGAAGGAATGATGAGTGTGTAAATACTCATCATTTTTGGTCAAATCTGAACTGCAAAACATTTAAAAATGCTCAGAAATGCATCAAAATACTGAAAATATCTCAAAATTGCATTTTATATGTTTCAGATGCAAAATGTTTAAAATCGGATGAAAAATGAGCTAAGTTTGCATAATTGGCGTTCAAATCATCCCCAAGTTTCAAAAGTTGTCAGAAATAGTCCCTGAGCACTTATTTTAAAAGAAAAGTCACCAAAGGTCCTTTTAAAATCATAATTTGTCATAATTAGTCCTTTGGTGAAAAATGTCAAAAGTTTTGAGAAATTACAAGTTTGGTCCTTCAAGTTTAAAAATTGGCAAAAATAGTCCTTGGAAGTTTGAAAATGTCCATTATGGTCCTTGTACTATTAAAACTTGTCATTTTTGGTCCCTTGGAACAACTTTGATAAAATGGCAGATTTGGTCCTCCAACTTTCAGAAATTGCAAAACAAGTCCTTGTATTACAAGCCTTGACCCTTTAAACCTTTTTGAGCCCCTGCCAAAACTCTTTGGATCCCTGCCAAACCATTGAACCCCCCCTGTTTGACCCCTGCCTTATTAATACCCCAAGTCAAACCCACCAGTCAAACAAATACACCCCATTTCCCTCCTTTTTCACCTTCTTCCTCACACCTCTGCAAACACCAGACCCTCACCTCTCCTCCAGATCAACTTCCACTTTCCATGTTCCCCCCCCACCTCCACAAAACAACAAGAAACATTTAATTCCCCCCTCCTTGCACTCAACCTCTCCAACTGGCAAAAAGGGTTTTCCCGCCAAAATCCATCAACGGCCAATATCTATTCTAAGCATCCAACGGCTCAAATAAGTGATGGGAAATGCTCAGAGGACTAGTGGAAGACCTTTTCTTGATAAATAGAAGGAGAAAAGCAAGGAGTTAGAGTAGTTTTTAGATTCAATTTTCATGTATGTCGTTTTTGTTTAAATGTTCTTAGTTTGTTTCTAAAATTGAAATCTTTGCTTGTATTCTGTTACCTTAATGTAACTTGAACTTATTTCAATCTCAGTTTCAAGTTTGTAGCATAAATTCTCATGTTTGCAATTTTAAAGTTGAATTTCCAAATTAAGTTTTGTTGAGTTAAAATTGTTACATTGGACCCATCAGGCTCATTTAAGCTTGTTATAGCTTATTGTGAGCTTAAAGTTGTTTCAATCTTAAAATTTACTCAAATCTTAGAAGCAGTCAACAAAAGTCAACTGCAATCATATGAGGAGCTGAACTTGTTTAGATATTGGTTTTGCTTTGGAATTGGGTTGGAATTGGTGTAATGGTGAGTGGTGATTGGGTTTAAGTAGCTTGTGCAAGCCATAGTGGCAAGGTAACTTGTAAGTGTCTTAAACCTGCTCTTGAATCCTTTCTACATAACTGTTTCACTGCATAGTTTTTTTTAGCTCTAACTTGTTTGATACGATCATCATTATTGCATCTAGAGGTCCTCATTTAATTGCTAGATCAGATATTTAAACTGTTATAGATTAGCATTGAGTCCTTGATTAAGTAGCTTGTATTTCAGTTTCCTTAAGTAATGTTTGGCATAAAATAGTAATCTGAGATTCAGGTTAAGTCAGAGGTTAATATCAGTTGCATTAGTCTTATCTAGCTTCATTGAGTCATATTCAGTCATTACTTTGCACCTTATTGCTTAAAAAGTCAAAATCACTTTATAACTGTTCTTGATTACAAGTCAGTTAGTGCAGATTTGATAGAGCTGGCATTTTAGGATTAGAATCATATAAGCTAGCTTAGTTCAGTCATATTTCATCATAAAACATCTATTTCAGTTCATAAAATTGGAATCAAAACTCATTTTGGTCAAAATTTCAAAACTGTCAAAAGTCATAAATTGTAAAACTCAGTTTTCACCTAGCTTTGCAGAATTTTCATAAGCTCAATTCTGAGTCAAAATCATTGAAATTTTGGGATGATCAAGTTCAGCTGGTCAAGTTTTGAAAATCGATTTTTGTGGAATTTTATAATTTTTCCTTAAGCTCTTTATAAGTTGCTTAAAAAATTGTTTTCTCCCCTGTTCACACTCAGCTAATACTGAGTGTGAGCAGACCACCTTGCAGACCTTGCATAGGGTTGGTTTTAGATCCTTAGGGTCTGAAACTTGGTTTAGAGGTAGTTAAGCTGGTGAACTTGAGGTCTTCAGTTTTGTTTTTCACATAAGTTTCTCCAATAAGCTTGTGCTTAAGCTTCAAAGTAGACATAAAATCTGTTTAACACTTAAGCTTTTTAAACATCAAATCATGGCAGTTAGCACTTTAGAAGTTTAGGCTAGTTGTAATTAGTTGCTTTTGAGTAATTTTAGCATATTATAGCTTCTGTGTTCATTTGGTACTTTCTAGTGCTCATTTGCTTAATCCAAGTGCTTATTTATAAGCACTTGTCACTGCAGCTTCATATTCCTTCACATAAGCCTTTGTTTTTATATTTTTCTTAGATTCAGAATATTAATTTAGACTTTTCCTGAATTCTTCATATTTTTCTAGTTTGCTATTTTTCTTCATTTAAAAAGCAGTTTTTAGGCTTTTTAATTAGCTTTTAATACAATTAAATCAGAAAAGTTTCAAAAAAATAAGTTTTCATTTTTCCTAGGTTAAGATAAATATAAAAAGCCAAAAAAATATTTTTCCAGATTTTTCTTAGTTAAATTTGTAATTTTTAGCAATTTAATTAGTTTTAAATAGTTTTTAATTCATAGAAAATAGAAAAATAATCAGAAAAATATAAAATTAGTTTTGAAAATTCTCTTTAGTTATTTTAGATTTTTCTAAGTCATAATTTCATTTTTCTAGCTTTATTTCATATTTTCTTGTATTTTAGGGTATTATTAAATAAGTAAAAATAGTTTTTAATTAATAATAATTAAATAAATAGTAATAAAAAATAATTTTATTTTTCTCTAAATTTTCTCTTATCATTAGGTTTGTAAAAATGTCATCTTTTTATTTTTAGGATTAATCATTTCAATTTCACATTTTCTTTTATGCGTTACGTAGTTTTAATTTAAATTTATAAAAGAAAAATCAAAAACATCAAATTTTAAAAATAGTGATAGCGTTTATTTAATATAATTTATCTTTTTAATTTTCTTTAATTTGCATTTAAGCCCCTGTAGTTTATAAAATTTTTCTTTAGGTATAATCAATCATATCTCTTTTCCGTTCAAATCCTCTCGATCACTATTCGTTTGATTATTCTCGCACAGCTCGTTAGGACATAACGACCTGGGGAAACACTAAACTCCTCTGGATTTTATTGCATTCTGTTCTGAGCTGTTTGACTTTTATGGTTGACCATTCACAAGTGGTTGACTAATAAAAGATAGACCGTTCGGAGCGGATCAAGGAACTGCACCTGCAGATATCTTGCCGCGTGAAGGTACGCCTCTGCAAGTCTGCATCACAGGAAGGTACTGCATCTCTACAGGGTACTGTTTTGTCAAGCCCTGAGGTTCAAGAAGAAGTTTTAAGATCACCTTCTCCATCTCCACTAGGATCTGTTCCTGCTTCTCAATCAGAGGAACATTCCCCTATTCAAGGAGAGGCTTCACATACCATACCTCCTGATAATATCACATTGGATAACTATGTTTTGACAAGGGAGCTGGTAAAGTTGAAAAAGACTACAGAGGTCCAAGCCAAAAAGATAAAGAAATTACAATTGAAGTTTAGAAGGCTTAAGACTTTTGTGTGGCCATTAGTTCAAGAATTTCGTGTATGGGTCAAAAACAAAAAGAAGGCGCAAAAGCAGTCTAGGAAACACAAACGCCAACAGGTTCATCAACCATCTTCTGTCCAATTGGGGAGGAATTTAGAAAAAGAAAATTTGAAAGAAGATGTTACAAAGAAGAAAGAACCTGAAGGTACTGAAGAAAAGATTATTTCAGATACTAAGGAACAACAAGAACAAGTTCAAGTTCAAGGCATACGATGATCAAGGTATCGAGGATCAAGGTACTGAACATCAAAGTGTAGCTTTTCAAGATACTTTTACGCAAGAGGTAATAACACCAAGAGTATTGAATTTTGAAGAAGAAGCGGTCCTTTACTACAACAGTTATACAAGAAGAGGAGGAAGCTACATTAAAACCTATTTATTCTGCAAGTGATGATGAATTCATTGCTACAATTTTAGGAGATTTATCACAATCTAGAGGTGGTGTTACTATTAGAGATGTACAAGAAGAAGAACAACAAAGAACTTCTCAACCTGCAATTGATCCTAAGGATAAAGGGAAAGGTGTTCTAGTTGAAACTAAGAAAAAGAAACTAACTTTGCCAGAACTTAGAGAAATTGAAGTTGCTAGGAATGAAGCTGCAGCTAGAAAAGTTCAAGAAGAGTTAAATGCTAAAGATAGAAAAGATCAGGAAGCTCAAGAAGCTCAGAATAGAGAAGCAACTCAAAAGGTACAAGATGAATTAGATGTCAAGTGAACCATTCTATCACCTATTCCTGTTAGATTTATGCTAAGAAGACTTAATAAAGCTAAAGACAGAAATGCTATGATGGCTTATCTGAAAAGTCAAGGGTATAAAGGATTGCAGAAGTTTAATTATTTTGAGATGAAAAGATTATATGATGCTGCTAGGGAGGATTATAAGAAGAATGTTGCAGGCATCAAAGATTTTAGAGAAGAAGCTACCTGGACTGAAGACATGAAAGTACTGAAGATATGAAAGTACCTGTAATGCAAAGTACTGGGAAAAGTCAAAGAGTCAAAGTATTGCTAAAGACAAAGTCAAAGTACTGCACCTAAAAGTCAAAGTAATCTGCAAAAGAACTAAAGAACTGTTATTCGTTTATGGAAAGTATTGTATTCTATGTTTAGATTACTTGTCGTACAAGGCTATCAATTGTAAACTGACTAGGATATCCTTGAGCCTATAAAAGGACTCCTAGATTGGCATTAGATGTACGTTGCTTATGAGTCTATGAGTTTTAGAGTTTACGAATTCACAAGTTAATTAGTGTTTTAGAGAGAAGTTCGATTATCTTATAGTTGTATTAGAGTATGCATAATAAGCGATTTAGAGTTTATAATAAAGGTTATTCTTCTTAGCTTTGTTAAGTAAATTCCGCGTACTTGATAAAGATTGCTCAGTGTTTCTTTGTTAATAACTTAGGATTTATCCGAGGTTATTAAACCTTAACAAGCTAGTTAAGATAGTTTGATTAAAGTATATCGATCCAACACTCCTTGGTTTGATCTTCAGTGTTTTACTCCGTGGTTTCTTGCTTGGATAAGCCTGAAAACACGTCGACTTTGGATATCTTTTGCATTGTGATAGTGTAAAAGATCATTTAGGCAAAACCCTAAAATTACGCATAAGCATAAAGCTTACGCGTAGAAAATCCTACGCTTAAGATTTATCTTACTTTAAGCTTAGTTTACGCATAAGGTAATCCTACGCCTAAGTTTTCTACGTCTAACTTCTTGTTTTACGCTTAACTTTAGTGTTTGTTCCTTTCTGCTGCAGCTAAACTACGCGTAACTCTTGCTGTTACGCGTAACTTTGGTGTTTTTACGCATAAGTGCTACTTGGTTTATTGTGATTTCTACGCCTAAGGATACTTCATCAACAAAGGTTCATTCGACTACAAAGATCCATTTTACCAACACAAGTTTTCAACTTGTCACAACCACCATACTCTAACTATTTTCCTTACACTTATAATCAACAACAACAACAACAACTAAGTCCACAACATCAACAATGGAATCAACAACAAGCAGTTTACCAACAACAATTTAATCAAAAACATACTCCACTACTTGGGCAATTCCACAACCTCAAATGATTCAACCACCACCTAGTCTTCAAGTACAACCTTACACAAACTTCTACAATCAACATCCATCCAGGAATACTATGAAGGAACCAGCATGGTTTGGAAAGATGTGTGAAGCCTTGAGTAGCCAACAATCAATTCATGAAGCCGGCTCACTTGATAGACCTCCAATGCTCACTCCCGGTAATTATGATCAATGGGTGATTCGTTCTTTAGGTTTTGTGATCTAAAGAAGCCACATGGAAAGTTTTTAAAGAAGGTCATTATGGAAGGTCCATTTCAGATGCCTACCGTCGTTACACCCGGAGATCCTAATGTCGTTCCACCAAGAGATGAAGTCAACAACATTGCAACTGCTAACTCATGGGTGATCAACTTCTACACTTTGAAGCCGACAAACTTGCAATGCAATACATCCTTTTAGGATTACCCAATCCAATCCTTCGAAGTGTTGATGCTCAAAAGACTACAAAAGCAATGTGGGAACAGATTCATCTTCTTATACAAGGCATAACACTTAATCAGGAAGACATGGAATCCAAAATCAACTTGGCCTATGAACACTTCATGATTGAACCAGGAGAGTCATTAGAATCTTATCATCATCGCTTCGCACATCATTAATGATTTGGACAAACACAATATCATCATGCCACAATTGTCGTCAACATAAAGTTCCTAAGTAGTCTTGGTCCGAATGGGAGAGTATGTTATTTTTCTCCGCAAGCTAAGGATATGCATCATGCTACCATCGATTGTTAATATGCCAAGCCTCACCAAAAGAAGTTGATAAGGAAAGGATTCTCCATGGTCAAACTGTTTCACCATCACTTCCGGACAATCAACAACTTGCTTTGTGGGCTCAAACAAATATTCCTCCTCAACAAGCTCCTCAACCCGCTCCTCAAACAACTACAACCATCAAACCTTCTGATCCGTCATAGCTACAACCTCAACAAAATCAATTGGTTCAATACAACAACATCGCCAAGCTCTTTACAAATAAGTCGATGAGGACTCCAATGCCTTCGATGAATTGCAACAAGGATTTTTTATGATTGCTAAAGCATTTGGCCGTTATAGAAACAAATCCAACAATCGTGATTCGCTCCTCATCTAATACAAGAAATCAAGTCGTTGTAAACAATGGACGCTTGAAGTTCAAAATCGTGGTTATGGTCATGGGAGGTGGTCAAGGGTTCAATGCTATGGGAAGGAATAACATGGTGCTCCGCAGCTAAAGAACCGGCTCAAGTGGTTGAACAAGGAAATGTCTGAATGGGGTTAATGGTCTTCGATGCTATAACTATAATGAGAAGGGTCATCCGCTAATGCATGTCTAAAACCGAGGACAAGAAAAGGCTTATTTCAAAGAGGCCTTGCTCTGGCTCTTAAGGATGAAGCCGGTGGAACTCTACCAACAAGGAACGAGCTTTATGGCAAATGTAAATTGATGATGATATGGAGGACTTGCGTGCTAATGCAAGAATGATGTTGATGGAAAAATGCAAGCACTACACACGAGGTGATACAGCCCAGTGTATGACACCGACGGCTTGTCTCGTGCACCGAACAAACAATTATCATCAATGATCTCATATCTCTGCCACTTTCTCTATCCGACAAGGATCGAGTGTTCAACATGAGTCTTCCACATGTCATTCGATGATTATCAAATTGATCCCAGTAGTTATATTTGATGATCAAGATGACCTTATGGTTAATATTGATAATCAAGTTGACACCGTGGTTATATTTGAGGATCTAAATAATGATCATGTTGAGACTTACGTTGAACACAATGAGCTTTTGTCCGACGAGAACCGAGCTCTTGACCTTAATTAAAGACCAACATTCTCGCTTGGAAATCAAGACGAAATTAAAAGAAAAAATGCACTGTTAACCGTGGATAATGAGTGTTTAATTCAACAACTCAATTTTTTCAAAACTCAAGAAAACCGTGAAAAAGGTTTTGAAGCCGCTTTTGCCAAATCACACCAAACTGAAAAATATTTGGAACGCATTGATTTGGATCAGCTTCAAGAATGCTTTGTTGTCTCAAATAGAACAAATGAAACATGAACATAAACAAAAATTAACGCCTTTTACTTTGGAAAACTCAAAAGCCAAGTTGAGTTGTTAACTTGTCAAAACAGCCTCGAGTACAAAAAGCATTCAACGAAACGAATAGATGACTATCTTGAGGAAATTGTCGACTTACAAACCAAAATCAAAGAGTTTAAAATTGTTGTTTATAAACATGGTGAATCAATCACAACGATTCAAAAATTTTCTTTCAAACTTAATCCAAATGGATATGGACCAATTTTGTCGATTATAAACCTAAGTTTTCACACGTAGCATTCAAACCAAATCCTCAAGTTTACAAGGCATAACATAGAATTGATGATTCGCTAACCGTTGTTGAATATAATCGGATGGAGGAATTAGATGTCATGACGAGTCGGTCAAAATGGAAAATGTCGTTTACAACAAACCATTTAACTATTCAAAAGCCGTAACTTTTGTCACACAACAAGATACTTCTAAGAACCCTTTGGTTATCACACCAGCTTCAAGTCAATCCTCAACCAAAAGGTGCACAAATTAATGGTCCTTTACCCTCACTTAGTGAAGTAAAAACTAATGCCGAAAGTTGTCGCGTTATCAAATACTTTGAAACTTTCTTATCTGACCTCAAACTTTTGGAACGTGAGATTGAATTTCATTCTGAAATAAAAGTTCAACATTTTACCTCGCCAATGGCGCGAGAACATAGAGATATTCTTCATAAAAGAATTTTACCCCATGTCAAAAATTTGAAAAATTGTGCACTATATTGGGAAAAGGATTTTCACAAGGAACTTAGTCTCATGAAAACAGCTGAGAAAACGTAAACATCGATTTCAAACACTAAACGTAAAAGAAACCGCGAGAAAAGATGTTGATCGACTCTTGGAAGATGTTATCCGTACGATATCCATAATGTGTTATTACATTCTTTGCCATATGCATCCGATGATATCTCGGCGATTATGATTCATGATAATGTTGTGAATATTGATATGGTGCATCAGATCGAGTCTTTAACAGTTGAAAATAAACGATTGTCAAATGAGCTTTCAAATGCAATACGTCGCCTTAATTGGTGTCAAAAAGATATTCACGATCAACAACTTGCTTTTCAACACAAAATCACCCAGCCATGCAAAACATTACGATCCTAAAGTTGAGCAATTGGATGATCCAAACGTGTCTTTTAAGTGTCAAATCTCAAAAAATGAACAAGAACTTACAAAAGTTAAAAAGGAATATGGTGTCATATTTGATTTACTCAAAAAGACTCGTGATGAAGCATCAAACGAACTTGATCATTTTCTTGCACACACAAAAGAAGTCATGAATTTTACCGGAAATCTTCGCTCAAAATCAAGATTTGGTGCACACTATCATTAAGTTAAGGGAAATGTTAGGAAACTATGAACAAGTTCAGCCTAGCATCATTAAGAGAGTTGCACAGAACACTTAGCAATCATGTCCCCTGAATACCCATCGACAAAACACAAGTTACTAATGTGTTTCCCTACCGAAACAGACTAGTTGCCTCTTTTCCAAACGTCCGCACTTCACGCCTAGAGCACTACAAAGAAGAATTGGAAGTTGCGACCAAAGAAAAAAGACAAATAAAGAATGTTGAAGTAGAAGAACACCGTAGGACTTTGAATAAGACTCCAATTGCACCCACTTTAGATATTAAGGCTCAGCAAATGTAATGGAAAAGTGTTGTAACTAATGTGAACCTTTAAGTACTTTTGATATTCACGATGCTTCTTGTGTTATTTGTCAAGAGTATGCTTCTCGATTGTCATGATAAATGTGTTGCTAAGGCTATCTTGTCACGCTTACGTAATCCTAAGATTCGAATACGCCTAGGCCCACTAATCGCTTCTAAGTCTCTGGTTTGTAGACCGCCTCTTTAGATTCTAAGAACCACATTAATGTCCCTGAGTTCCAGATCACCTCCAGGATTGTTGTACCACCTAGTGCATTCACTAAGACTAAAGCTAAGACTAGTTGGAGATGGCAGAAATGGATACATAATACACTAGGATTTAAATGGATGCCTAAAGTCATTGATGTGTGTATTTCTACTATAATCGCTTCGGAACCCTCTAACACTTCGGGTTCCACATCTACTTCTATTCCATCGTGTCGCCTCAGGTTCAATGCAGTGATACATCATCCTTTGGATTGTTGATAGCGGTGTTCGACACATGACGAGAAACTTTAAACTGTTATCAAACGTTGTTTCAAAGTTCATTGGCACCGCTTATTCGGGAATGATCACTTCGCAGCTATCATGGGCTACGGAGTTACATTAATGGAAACATCGAAATTAGAGTGGTTTATTATGTGGAAGGCCTTAGTCACAATCTATTCTCAGTTGGTCAATTTTGTGATGGAGACTTGGAAGTAGCTGTCAGGGAGAAAACTTGTTTCATTCGTGATCTTCAAGGAAATGATCTTATGTCCGCCAACGCCATCCGATCTCTACACTATCTCCATGCAAGACATGATCGCTTCATTTCCCATTTGTTTACTCACAAAGGCTACATCTACAAAAATTGGCTATGGCATCGCATCTCTCACATCTAAACTTTCAAACCATCACCAACCTTGCTCGACACAAACTTATTGAAGGTCTCCCAAGATTCCGGTATTCTAAAGATCACCTATGCTCAGCCTTGAACAAGGGAAAAGCACTGCGTGCTCATTTTCCTTCAAAGGTGGAACACACTCTCAAAGATGTGCTTCATCTTCTTCACATGGATTTGTGTGGCCCGATTCATGTGCGCACGATAAATGGCAAACGCTACATCTTGGTAATTGTTGATGACTACTCAAGATGGACTTGGGTTTATTTTCTTCGAAGTAAAGATCAAGCTCCACGATGATCATCACCTTTCTCACGAAAATTCAAATTCACCGAATCGTTAGACAAATTCAACTGACAAAGGAACTGTGAATCAAACTCTTCGAATTTTATGAGAAGTGGGAATTGAGCATCAAACATCTATTGCCCGCACAACTTAATAAAACGGAGTTGTTGAAAGACGAAACCGTATGCTAGTGGAAGCCGAACGATGTTAATCAATGCTAAACTTCCGATTACTTGTGGGTCAAGTCGTCTCCACCGCATGCTACACTCGTAACCGCCAATGATCACTAAACGCCACAACAAAACACCATTTGAGCTTTCCACAACCAGAACCGAATCTCAAACACTTTCATGTAGTTGGATCTCTTTGCTATCCGAATAATGATCGTGATGACTTTGGAAAGCTCAAAGCCAAAGCTGACATTGTAGTCTTTATTGGATATTGTGAAAATTCTAAAGGTTACCGGATCCGAATCGCCGACAAAGGGGTTATGGAAACGATTCATGCTAATTTTGATGAACTCATAAATGTCTTCGAGTATAACACTTGGAACCCGACACAACCGCTAAACTTTCCCCAAACCCCATCATCATCTCGATATAAGCCCTCGCCTACTCGCCAACAAATGGAAAGACTATTTGCTCCTCTGCTCGTGCCACGATATTGATGAACGTGTTCGTGTGTATCCGCTGTTTCCACCGGTCAACCCGATAATACTCTAATACTTGATACACCGCTACAACAACCACTGTTGAAGCGATGCACCACCGGACCAACACAACAGCTTGAACAAACCGCCCAATAATGATGAACCGGCTGATGATGTTCTTAATGAAGTACCCCCACCTGCAGATTTTGATCCAAATGCGTTCTTCAACCTTTTTGCTAATGAAACCGCTGACTCGATGTTGCGGAATCATCTACAAGCCATTTGAATCCTCAGAATCTGCATAATGTATACCAACATCAACCCTCTACACATAGATGGACAAAAGACCATCCTCTGGAAAATATTATTGGCAACCCAAATCAACAAGTCGTTAAGACAACGCCTTCACACGATCGGTGAACATTGCATTTATGCACTCACCGCTCACAACTGAACCCAAAACATTAAGGATGCAATGACAAAAGATAACCGGATTGAATCCATGCAAGAAGAACTCAACCAATTCAAACGCCTTGAAGTATGGGAACTGGTTGAAAGACCAACAGGGTCTACGCATTGGTCTAAAATGGATTTGGAAGAACAAATTGATGTGAAGGGAATGTCATCGTGAAACAAGTCACGCCCGGTGGCTAAGGGTTATAGCACGTGAAGAGGTATTGAATTTGAAGAATCAATTGCTCCGGTTGCTCGCCTTGAGGTGTTCGGATATTTCACGTCAAAGCTCACATGAACATAACGGTCTCTTCAAATGGACGCCAAACTCTAATGGTCAACCGAAGAAACGGTTTATGTCGCCAACCGTAGGATTCGTTGATCCCGCGACTAACCATGTCTACAAACCGAACAAAGCTCTCAGATGGTCTCAAACAAGCTCCTCGGGAATGGTATGATAAGCTATCATCTTTCCTCATTGCCAATAATTTTACCAAAGGTTCGGTCGACCCAACTCTTTTTATACAATATCACGGGGAACATATTTTAATTGTTCAAATTTATGTGGATGACATCATTTTTGGATCAACTCATAAAAAGTACTCAATCGCTTTTGCAAAATTAATGAAGAAACATTTTGAAATGTCCATGATGGGTGAACTTACGTTCTTTCTAGGACTACAAGTTCATCAATCACCCCGTGGTATTTTCTTGACCTTGAAATTTTGAACAAATTCGGAATGAATACTTGTGATACTTATGCCACACCAATGGCACATACCAAGAAGCTTGACACTGATTTGCATGGGAAATTGGTTGACCCCACCAAATACCGTAGTATTATTAGGTCTCTCATGTATCTAACGCAGTACCCTATATTGTCTTTGCCGCTTATCTTTGCTCCGTTATCGGTCGCGACCAATGAAACCCACCTCTCTAAGGCTAAAAGAATCCTCCGATACATCAAGGGAACCATTAATTTGGGGATCTGGTATCCGAAGGATTCTAGCTTTGAACTAATAGATTTTTCAGACGCTGACCACGCAGGATGCTTAGATTCAATGAAAAGTACTTCAGAGCTCTATAATTTCTTGGTGATAAACTCGTGTCATGGCAATCGAAGAAGCAGGATTGTACATCGCTGCCCTCAACCGAAGCAGAATATGTAGCCATGTCGGCGTGTTGTGCTCAAGTCATTTAGATGAGAACACAACTCAAAGACTATGGTTACGTATTTGACAGAATCTCGATGTACTGCGACAATCAAAGTGCTATTGCGATCTCGCAACTCGCCAACACTCAAAATCAAAGCACATCGATCTTCGATATCACTTCATCAAGGACCACGTGGAACAGGGTATAGTTGAATTATATTTCGTGGGTACGAATACCAATTGGCGATCTTCTCACCAAAGTCTAGGTTTAATGAGTTGGTCCACCGAATTGGTATGCGGTGTTTGACTTAAGAGGAACTGGATGAACTCTTAAAACATTCTTAAAAAACAGTCAAACACCAAAACCTCTTTTGTCAATATTTTCAAAAACAAAATACAAAATTATAAAATCAGAAAATCTCAAAAATATTCTTCTATCTATATTCTTGCAAACATCGCATGTACAAATCTTCAGTCAACACTTTGTTTTATCAAATCTTTCACTATTTTTCTCGAACAAGTGTTGAGGGGGAGAAAGTAAATATTTTTCAGTTTCATAAAACCTTGTACTTCTATGTTTTTCTTAATTATGTTGTTTCTTCCAAAATGGTGGATACGTTTCTTGTCAAATACTCTCCTCGGACTCAAATGTCTTCAAAATTCATTATTTCAAAAGTCGAGGGGAGTATCGTTAAGTTTCTTGCCTTACATGTGTTTTGTCTAACCTAAACGGAAGTAAAAGATCTTGTTAGGAACCTCTTTAAGGTTGAGGGACTGAATGTGTCAAAATCATTTACTCCTAAACCACCAAGATCAAACGACCCAAATCAAATCTTCAAAATCCATTCAAGCTGTTCATTATCTGTAAGTTCTAAATTGTTTTGATCAAGATTCTAAACAAGGATTTCAAAAATCTTTCAAATCCAACGGTTAAAACTCTTTAAACTGATTTTGGAAAATTGTTCACCGAACGAATTGGGTGTTTATGCATTAAAGTGTTTGGATTGAAATGAGTTATGTTTAAACCTTTCTTAGTGTCTATTAAACTTGTTTCAATCATCCAAAACCATCCAGAATCTTAAATCTCATCAATTTGAATTCTAGGGTTCTTATGTCATTTGGGTTTTTCTATTCTCGTGATATGTTATTAGGTGGTCAAGAAAGTGTTAGAATAAGTATATATGCATAATTTGAACCTTTAAATTAGCCCGTGAAACATCTAAACTATAAGAATTTAAGTTTTAGGTCTTTAGGGTTCATCTCCCATGAATCTTCTGATTCTCGTGGTGGAAATGTGTGTTAAATCTTGTTCCATTGCACTCATATGACATCTAGGACACTCCCGAAACATTCTTGTTTGATTTGTGTGGCTATATCTCTTACGCATAGATTAAGGGTTTAGGGTTTTAAGTAATTTTACCTAAGTTGTGTGTGTATCCTATATGTTCTTGTGCTTGTTTTGTGATCTATAAAGATGTTTGGAATTAACTGCAATCATGTTTTCATCTTTATGTTTAACATGTTACGCGAAGAGGTCTACATTGGATTACCGTATCTTGGAAAGATATTAGAACAAGGCTTGCTACGCATAAGATTTACTCTTACGAAAATTTACGCTGCAACATCTTGCTTATTCCTACGCCTAAGCCTAAAGCCTTTGAACTTGTCTTACGCCAGAAGAAACCTTACGCATAAGCTTGGTCTTATGCTATATATTACTCTTACGCATAAGCTCCTTTCTTATGCATAAGGATCCTTGTCACACATAAACCACTGTGCACTACATTTTGGCCTATTATGCATATGTTACTTGTTAAATGTTACTCATAAGTTACTATTATCTAATGCTTAAGCTTACAAATGTTAATATGTGGTGTGTTAAGTGAAAAATTGGACTTTGAAATTTCAACACGTTCATGTAACTTATCGCATCAACTTCAAACAATTGGACAAATGTGACTTAGGACTTGTAACTAACATAAACATGTTACCATCAAACAAGAAATTAGATAATAAATCAGACTAAAACAAACACATTGTGTTTCCATATTTCTGTCTTTTTGTCTAATGTATTTGATCACAAAATGGCCGCAAATCAAGCAAACATCAATGCCTGAGCTCATGGCAAACACATTCCTAGCTGGATACGACAAAACAATTGGCAAGAACAATATCCGGGTCATCTTCAACAACTTCATATGCTCAATCATCTTCGCGTGAATGTTATGGACGCCTTCAGCAACAACCTTTCGGTTAATCAACCCGCAGGTGAGGATCGGGCAAAGAGTCCTCCACTTATGGAAGATGCATTGCAAACAACTCTTACCCCATCCGATCCGTTAATCAACCCGTAAGGATCGAGGTCCTTTGTCACTATAACTGATGAAATGAAGCAACCATAACAAAACAACCACAAGAAGAAAAGCATGGTGAAGATGTGGAAATATCTGACGAAGGAGATCACGATCATGATAAGGATGAAAGAGTCATTGATGATGATAATTTGGTGGTCGGTGGAAATGATGTGAAAAGAGGTCGAAGAAGTCATAGAGTTGAAGAGGAAAAAAGAAGAAGGAATCGGACAACTACATAGTTGACAATCCAATACACAAACTCAACAAATTTCTAAAACACCTCTTGACACTTCCACCAAACCCAAATCATCATCTTAATCTTTACCTCCATCAATATAAGAAACACCTATGTCAACAACAAAATCTGTTAAGAAGGCAACTCCATCCAATGATTCGACAAATGGTTAAGCAGTTATCACCACTACACAACAAGCTACACAACCACCACCATCCGATCAACCAAGGATTCAAACCACACCACCAATGGAGAAAACCGTTGAGCACTTTACATACATTGGTGGTGAGGATCACGACATACCGAGCCCCAACCGTAACCTCAACCGATATTTAGATCAGGTACATCTTGACTCCTTGTTTTCATACGCTTCAAATCAAAGAGCTGTTGAAGTTCTCCACCCTGGTCTAATCTTACCTAAATTCTACACTTCATCGAATCAATCAAGAACCTCGCACAAAATCGCTCATAAACAAAAGTTTGGGTTTGTCTACCAAAGTGAAAATCATCATAATTGCTTCATGGCTTTCGATGAAATTCACTAAGTTCTATGACGCCACCCTGGAGATGGTTCGATATGGATTGTCATATCGATTGAAGGAAATTGAGTTGGGTATAATTCAGACGAAGAGATGGAATTCAAAGGATCGCAAGGATGTTCGTTGATTAATCACTAGGATTTATGAATGTTTGATTCATGGGATCGATGTAAACGGTTGGAGAGCTATGTGGGAGGATGACCAAACTTTCCATTCGACTTTCCGCCCCTTAGTAGCCGATCGACCGTAATCATTGGGTACTTTCTTGATTGTGATTTTGTTTGTTTGATTATTCGACGATGGCTTGTGCACACATAACGCTGTACAACCCGCTTGTCAAGAAGGACCCCGTGGTATGCTTCGCCACAATCCTTATAAAAGGAGCGAAAGCTTCTTACTTTTGAGTAAAACCTATCAAACCTTTCACTTTTCAAGGTTTTGCTCAAAAGAACAAGTACTTCCCCTTATGATTTTCAAAACCTCAACCGTTTATATCACTTGTTGAGGGGGAGTATTTGACTTTAAAACTTTGTTCACTAATTGTTCACAGTGGTCATCTTCCCACAAAACTCAAAATGGTCTTTGACGGGTTTGACAACCTTATATGCAATTTTTGAGGGGGAGAAAATTTATGTGATAAGAAATATGTTGTGTAACTGCAAATGAATCTTTGTGCTATAGACTTAACCAATGAATTGACGAGATCTTAACTGTTAGTAATTCGAAAAGACTTGTCCCGATGGTAATAATTTCAAGCTAGTTCGCTAGTGATGTAAATGTGTCTCACAAAGGACTTGTCCGAGTAGAATGTACCATTCGAGAAACTCCTCGTAGACATGATCTTTGACGGGTTTGACAACCTTTCGAGGTTTGTCCACACCTTCAAGATAGTTATTAGAGCTAGTTGTCACCTAAAAGCCGACAATGTATCTCTGTAACTATACAACGTAATCGTCTCGCAAGGGAATTGTCTATCTTGAGTCGATCAATTTAAAAGTGCCGCTCTTTCCTCACCGTAGATTTACAATACTCTTAAGCACATGTTGAGGGGAGTATTTATGCTAAAAGATAAAACTCTCACAAAGGGTACAAAAATGTTTTCATTCACAAACACTATGAGAGATTTTCTTGAAAATGGTTTTATGGCAATGGAGTTATAAGGAGATTAAGGTTAGGAATAACCGCCCTATGATCCGGCCAGAATCGAGGGATCACCCAAGGACACTACCAATAGTTAGAACTAGAAGTCCTTAGGTATGATTGTGAAAAGGAGAAAATGAGAATCGGAGAAAGAAGGAGTTGAAGAATTAAAAAGAAATGTAAAGAAAAGGGTGAAAAGAAATAGCCCTTCAGATTATTCAACTTAGGCGTATTAATCGGTTCAATTCATATGCTATTGGTTGTCACTAGATGACGCCGTATTGAAGACTAAAAGTCGCCATGGACCCATGACACATGCACTAAACCTTCTTAGCCACTCAAGTTTCCCCAACGTAAGCTTGTTTCATTCTCACAGGGAACCCTAACGTAAACTATTGATTTCTCTTAGAGATCATTTGGTATTGAAGAAGGAGACCCTCTCCTAGTCTCCGCCAGAAAACCAAAATGCACTATTGAGTCTAGAGCCACGAGATTCATCAAAAGATCTCTTAGGTACACTTGACATTTCATCACTTGGATTTCAACAATAAGAACTTGGGTGGCATTATCAGTCCTTCATGATCTTAGCAATCATCAAGAACATTTTATGAGAGGTTCACATCGTGATCCTCGATTGAATGGAAACTCCGCCAGTGGTCAACATCAAACAGCCATTAACAACGAGTCACTCGGTACTGTTGATTACGCCAGTGTGTTTCAAAGCGGTCTCTGATCATGAGTGATGCTTGATGTACCTCGGCTGACTCATCTGAACCGTAGATGTGCCGGTACATCAGCGTTATCTCACTTGTGGGACTCGGTTGAGAGCGGCCTTTGTGAAATTAGAGTTGTGTTTTCACACTATCTGTTAACACTCTCGAAGTTAAACTTGTAAGTGCGGAATCCGCTTATTACTAACTGTCTTATGTTTACTTCTTATGGAAGCTCACGGGCGGTGATCGTGCAATTCTTCACATGCTCATGCCAACATCATCACTAATGGAAGTTACGTGAAAGCAACAAAAGTCGAGAATGATTCTACGTCAAATCAAAGAATCTACTAAGTTTAAGACTTAAAGAACTTCATAAGTCTTACTGAATTCCAGCGTCAAAAGGCGTGTGAGCATGTTGAAGAATGGCGTGGAGGCAATTTTGGAAGCTTGGCCAGAAGCAGGCGGACTTGATCGAACAACAACAACATACTATCACTACCATCACAAAGAACAATGATGAAAGAACAAAGATTAAAAGATGGCGTCAAAGCAGAAGCGTTTAAAAACAATTTTTTCTACCTTTGGGGAGTTGTTCAAATCAATGCAATTCTTCTCTGAAAAGAAGAATGTCAGAAGATGTCAAAGCTACTATTACATCCTTTACTTTTCACCGTTTGTATTCATCACCAACACTTAAGGGGGAGATTGTTGGAATCACTCCTAAACCTTAATTCAAGTGTTAGTAAATTTATATGTAATAA